>JARWCS010364589.1:0-10492 GCA_034783895.1 Geukensia demissa | reverse complement strand
CAAGGTTGAAGTCGTCCCTCCTAAACTTTTATGGTCGCCATCACGAATTGGTTGATCCATATGGTATCAGTGTATCTAAACTAGTTATGGACATGTTTCCGGTAATACAAAAATAAGTTGACCTCTTCTCAGATTGACGTTAGCCCGGATTTGAGATTTAGGGTTCCACGACGGCTGTTGCGCGTAGGACAGGAGATGCTGCTTACACTTCCGGAGCACCTGATCCCACTCCTGTTCTGTAAAGCACTTCGTGGATTCCAAGCTTTTGTTCCTTTTGTTTACGTTTTTTTTTGTTTGTTTTAAATTTGTCTTGTCTCTTTGGACTATGAACTTTTGGTCTCAGGCATGTGTATTCTACACTGGACTTACTGGATTTAAGATATTTTTTATTTTCAAAGTTAAATTTAGTTAGGCAAGATCATTTGACTTCCGGTGGAATTTGAATTTGATTTCAGAACATCATTGCCGTGTATATTTTAAAGTTCTGAAATATTGTTTGAAAATAACATACCATTCACTAAAGCATTCTTTAAAATACTTTTATTAAAATCGTGTTGTTATCAAAGCAGATTTTATTGTGGATCCTGTGTTTAGAATCAGGCAAAATAAAAGGAAATCGAAGATACCAAAGGGTCAGACAGAAATCTTTATATCGGAAGACAGACAAGACCATGGCCAACAAAACTCTCGTTCGTAAAACCTGATACCGCTATTGGTTGAACACTTCTTACACTTAATAAGCGATCAATACCTGATGGAGGTTAATCTAGAAAAGCGCTTTGTCTGAGTGAAATTAAGCATTTGTCAATCGTTGTTTTTCTATTTTGTCAAATATCTGTTTGATAAAAGACAGAAATTGCAATGCACTATTTTTATGAACTTGTTTTGTGCCTCATGGAAATGTAGTGAATGAAAGTCAACCGCTTGACACAAACATCTCTTCCTATTTATGGCCCCTAGCGTGTCTGATGAAGCTAAATCCAGAAAAGTTGTGGATAGTTGTGTTTTTGGCATATAATCCATATTATTTCCTTTAAATATATCTAAAATTGAGAAAAACAATCCGACTTAGTGGAACATGTATGAGTTAATATTGATGTAAATTACTGTATCAGGTTGTTTTTGTAAAATTGTTATTCTTAAATTTCTGTAATGAATCCACTTTACCTCAAGTAAGGAATATTTTTTTTCCAGCAACTGTGCTGCATTATTTCCAGTGTGCTTGATGGACTGTAAAATAACAAGACATTCTGTCAGCAAAACTTACAAAAGATCCCCGCTCCCCCATGAAATATCTGCTCTTGGAATGAGGCAAGATAAAATTTCTGCAGACCTACTCTTTGTGTCTTTGTTCATGTTAAGTTACATTGACATACAATGAACGATTTAGGAGGAAATGCGTTTACAAGGTATAAGGACAGCCGAATCGAATGGAAGGACGAACAAACAGACACAGTGATATACCCCACATACCCCAACCATGTTTTCGAGGGTATAATTATATATTTATATCATTGACAGCAGGCTATGGTAAATACGATATTAATTTATTAGAAGTGAAGTAAAATAGTAGTCAATTTCAATTTAACTACAGTAGGATTATACCAATAAACTTCCAACTGAGGTGGGGTTAGTGGTAAGATTTTCTACTCTTTTATTGCTTATTCCCCTAAAACATTGTAGACAGGAAAATGATGTTTTCAAGGAATTGAATAATGGTTAATCTTTTAATTCATGTAATTCAAAGGAAAACCCAGCCAGATTATTTTTGGCACAATATCAGGAATAGAATTTTTTCTACAGAATATTCCAACGAACCAGATAACTCCATTGCTTGTATACATGCCCTCATAAACTAAAATTATTCAGAATATTTTATCTTTACCTAAATATTCAAATATATCTAATCGGCCGAGCTGATCGCATACTAAGCATCACCAGAATTTATATAAGTAAATATTTCTTATAAAACTCCTACCATGGAAATGAAACAGTTATTTTATCATTGTACAACAAAAAATGGTTTTTGATGTGTTAACATTTTATCTTAAATATTTCTGTTATGATAAATTTTCATAATAGAAAAAATCCAACCTTTTCTGTATTTAATAATCCTGCACAAAACTGCAAGCTTCTAATATGAAATCAAATACCACTGATTGCAAAGAATACGTTGAAAATGTTGGTATTCCACAACACAACATACGCTAACAATTTACGGAATTTGATATCTTTTTATGCTTCATGGAAGTTAACATTGTTTTATCAAACTTATATGCTTGAGTTTCGGCAATGGTCATGTTGTATTGGTCTATATTGTTTAATTATAAGATGTAATATAGCAAATTCGTAGGATACATTAATACTTTCAGTATGGGTAATAAAATGCATCTTACGATTCTCTCATCATATAGCAAAGTTGTAAGCCACATATCTATTTCGAAACTTGTTTGACAATCTGTCCTAATTAACTGAGTTCTTTTTTTTTATCCTAAAGAAATTTGTACCTTAGCATATATTGTCTTTCCGTTTAGTTGAAATTATTTACTATCAACTAGCAATAACTTTCAACACAATGCAGTTTGACATGTTTGATAATTAAATTTGTCTCGATAACAAATTTGTTTCATATCTTTGCAGCTTTCTGTTCGTTTCCCAATCGGTTGTCCAAAGTCTGTCTATCATGCATCTACACTGATATATTACAAAATATGTCAGCATCAAATCCTCAATGACCAATGCTTATCTAATCAATTTATTCATTTGAGCACTACACAGCAAATAATAGTGGAAATTAGAAAAACTAACGGATCAGCCAAGGGATTGGGGGACAAGTCGACAGACAAGCAAGTTCTGGTACAATACCATGAATACCCATACTAACTTTATCATATCCCTATATCTTTTTAACACAGAACACCATTGGGATTTCTTTTACCTTCAATAAACTATTGCCTTCATCTACAAAACACTTTTCTCCTCATAAAACATCCTATACGCATTGCAAAATAAAGATTGCAAGTAGACTGCAACATCATCAGGTATATCGGTCAAGGAAATATATTAAACGAGTTTGGCGACAGCACCACAATAACCATTAGTCATAAACAAAACAAAAAAGACAAGAAAACACCATCAAAAACCATAAAAACGACTCATTCCTGGATGTTTGTAATTAAAAATTAATTGATATTCTGATAAACTTGTATTATCTTATGCTTCTACGATTCTTTAGTATGTTATACTTTAAAGCTTTTGCATATTTGAGAAGTGTGCATTAATTTATTTAATGTTGCTGCATCGAATAGAAATACAAAAGTCTTTACAATATAGATGAACTTTTTTGATGAAATGTCTTCAAAATACAAGAACACCATCTACACGTAACAATACATCATGAGTTGTGCTCTGTATGTAGATATGCTGCCGCGAAAAGACATCTTCTGGTCAAAGAAATCTATATTTCTATTTCACTAAGTGACCAAATGGACATAGTGAAGGCGATGGGAGTTGTCACAGCAGCGTAAATGCATGTTTCGCTGCGGCAGAGACGAAAATTGGCAGGTACAAAATTCAAATTTAACTTTAAATTTCTGTCTGAAAAATATCATCATTTTTGTATCAGACAAAAAACAGGAGAGAAGCGATGCTTTCCGGGTCACAAGAGTTTGTTGCGAAATCAAAATATTGATATTTTCAGAGACCTTATATTTTTTATTCATCAGTATATGTTTTCTACACTATATGTTATAAAGGTAAAATTTTTCCATTGATTTGAATTTGACAGTAAATGGTTTAGACTAACCGGGTAATAGTTCCGATGACTATTTACCGGTGACCTCATCAAAGACATTTGAATCTCCAACACTCAACGAAAGAGACCGACTATACCCTAGTTGTAATTGATGATTTAAAATATTGGTTCTATTATTAAGTGTTTTCCAAATACTAAAACAGTAATTAAATGTGATTTCGGGAAATAGCCATTTGATTTTTCCTGAGGTTTGACTATTTCCCTCCACTGCGCGTCTGGAAATACTCAAACCTCAGGAAACTTTAGTTTAAACATATTTATTCAGAAAAGGCACATAATACATAAGATACATATATTCATACAAATGACAGGATTCAGAAACAAGTTTAAAACTTATCTTATTCCGTCTCCTAATTCTATAATAAAAGCAATTATCATAAGCAATAAGATAGCACATGCCACTGGTCATAATATGGATAAATAAATTGGCATGTTAAGAAAAAAATTGAGAAAAGAACTCATCATCTTCTAGCTGTTCAGATCCAAAGAGCAGAAGTTTAACATCAATAGGGACAGAGAAGTTTCATTTAATAGTAAAATTGCGTACATCAGTGTATTTTTACAGTATAGGAAAAATGTGATGTGGAACAAAATTGAATTCTATATAAAACACTCTTCGGAGAAACGGGATGGGAAACACTTTTGGAAAGAAGAGAACATCATAAACTTTTCCTATTTAATAAGATAGTTAATAGAAAAACACCGGAATATTTGTATAATGTGTTCCTTGATATAGTAGCCAACCGTCATAATCACAACACGCGACAGTTTTCCAATATGGGAAAAATCCGATGTATGACTAATTTTTTATTCAAATTATTTTCTATCTTCTACAATAAAACTTTGGAATAATATATCCGAATACGTTCGGAACTCGACGTCTTTAAATATTTTTAAAAACCGAGTAAAATAAAAAAATAGAAAATGTCCTACTTATTACTATCTTGGGTCCCGTATGGGCCAAAAACTGCATTCAAGGCTGCGCATAAATAGTAGTTCATTAAACGAGCATCTGTTCATTCGAAACCTGGTGCACTCCCTTAATTGTATATGTGGTCAAGTCGAGGAAACTTTAAATGGCTACTTCCCTCAATTAAATTAAATAACTATATAATACTGCACTACAATAGTTATATTATCTTTGCTTGTTCATCTAAAATTTAACAATGAGGTCTGACCGTCAAGGAAATGAAATTGTTATTTTACAATATTACCCTTTAAAAGAATATAAAATACAATTTATTTAATAACGAGAGAAATGCAAAGCACTATTTTTAAAGCAGAGCACAATCCAGAAAAATGTGAATTGTGTCTTTCTGGCATATATTATATATGCCAGAAAGACACGATCCACATCTCACATACGTTTGTCTTTATTACGAAAATAGACAAAAAAGAAAGAAACAAAATATCACTGAGTACAGTTTAAATATTTCTTACTACTTACCGTGAAGTAGAGACTGGAAATATTTTTCTTAAGGAATTCTTTTATGTTAAAATCAGTAAAGTTGTTCAGAAACAATGCCACAAAATCGGCTTGATTTCGTTTTAATGAGAATTTTAATAATTCTGTAGGAAGATCATGATCCTCTAAAACATATCAAACAATATTTTATATTAAATGAACATCGAGACAGTCAGTAATTAAATGATTAAATATATACTTTTGTGGATTAATTTTACATTTTGTTTTACAGGCATTAAACTATGTAGGTTTTTGGAAGTGTCAAAATGTAAACTTTCAAGTATTATTGTATGATAATGAATTTATTTTCTCGAAATTCAATGTTGACCTTATCTTTTTGAAATCATTTAACACCATTTTGCTATTTCTATCTTTTACTAAATTTCTGATGAGAGCTATGCTGGTGTCGCATAATATACTACAACAGGGATACATCCAATCAAGGTTGAAATCGTCCCTCCTGATCCTGAGCACCTGATCCCACTCTTTTCACAGGAGTTCGTGGATTCCTTTCTCGATTTGACATTATTTGCGACTTTCCTGAATTAGACATCAATTAGACAAAGTTTGACTTGATGTCTTCACGACAGATACCACGCGAAAGACAGTGGATGCTTACAATTTCGGGGCACCCAATCCCACTCCTGTTTTGTAAAGTTCGTGGATTCGTGGATTCCAAGTCTTTGGGGGTTTTTTGTTTTCGCTTTTGTCTATTATCTTGTTTCGAAATTGTCTTAACTCTTTGTACTATGCACTTTTAACAGACCCTAGATTTATTATCAAACAAAGCGTATAGTTAATTTCACACTAGATGATTTTATAACATCTCATGGACACAAAATGGTTGACTTGTTGAAAAAAGTGGCAACCTATTTCGAGAGAACGAGCAAACCTTTTCTTTTAGACAGCTTCATCCTATTGTTAATTGTAAATATTTCTTCCTCAGCAATATCACAGCGATCCCATTCTGTAACTGCACGTAGCTGACCTTCAAGATCTATTTTCTCTAAAATTTGGTAATAAAATTATATCTTTATCATGTTCATTGTATATACATGTATATCTTGGTGTTGTAGTATTCATTACTTTTACTGGATGAATAGTGCTCAGCTTATTTCCAGCAAATCGTGAAATTTATATCTAAGGACTTTTTATCTGACCTGATAATACTGGTTCATATTTCCATCAACACCGGTATTTATACTTAAGTAATGGTGGTGGTTGATGGTTATTAACGTCCTACACAGCAAATAAATGCTCTCAGTCGGACGGTACTTAAGTAATAAGGTTTGCCAGGAATTTATACTTAAGGAGGTTCGAGTGTCTTCCGCCATCTTGGATCACAAACTTGCGGTATTAACTTTATTTAAAACTGGAAATATTAATTCCAGAAAGAAAATACTTGTACAAAATTAATCATGGATTAATATATTATAATAAATTATATAATGGTATTATCATTGTAAGCATTAATAGAGGATAAAGTGTTTTTTCAACATTTTAGGAATTAATCATTTCCAGGGGAGGTAACTCCAATGGCTTTATTTTATAAAGGAATGCACTATGGAATTATAGATTTATTAATGCAGCAAGAGAATGAGATCGGTGATCTTACCTTTTCTTTTTATTTTCTGATAATATATGATAAAAGCTATCTTTTCCTGTTTTATTATAGAATTCTATCGTTTTATGTTTTCTATATGAAAAAAATGTAGTTTTTCAATATAAAATCAGCAGAAAATAGAAGGTTTTGCACAACCCGTTGCCTGAAAATGAGTTCTGTGACATAGATATTTGATTATATTTTTGAATAGCACAATATAGGTTATCTTTTGACAAAGTATATAAAAATTTTATCGATTTTTATTTAGACAACCCAACCACCTTAAGACAAATTTATTTAAAATTATATTTCTAAAATGATTTTAACATTTATCTATAATAACCTTGGTCTTTAACGTAATTCGCATTCATATAAAAGAATAAAATTTATGTACTACCGCACACGTAGTGTATCATGCGTCGTTCTTGCATTGTTAAAGAATTTTTGTTCAATTTCTTTTACTGGATTTTTTTTTCTAGAACAGTTTGAAATAAACTTGACCGTGTTTTGGGCACATATCAATGCATCTTAAACACAAGTAGAAAGAAAATCAAACTATGACTTTTTATATTTGCATCCATGTCAACTCCAACCATTTAAAAAACTTGAGTACACAATTACTCATAGTTGGTGACCAACTCGTTAAGCTTCATTAAGTGCTACAAGTAAACATATTATTGGTGTTAATGAGAGAAAGTTAGTTTCAAAAACTTCCATATTTTGCCTTTTTTTACATTCTACTTCCACCTGTATAATTGTTGTTTATGACAAATGAATTCAGAGTAAAAGGTGAATAATGAAAAACACCCCTTTTGTTTCCCTGGCAGCATCGGCCGAATTTGACAAAACAATCCAGTAATTTTCCTAGAACTAAAATATTATAACCATGCAAATTTTGAAAAAATGGGAAAAAAACAATTCTTCAAAAACTTCCCTTTTTGGGGATCCTAGATACCACGGAAACCACAGCTTTTTGCAGGCAAAGTTCGAGGCCGAGGAAAGAAGAAGAAAACAAATTAGAAGAAGAATCATTAAATAACAACATCCCTACAAGTTCCAGAAAATTACACCTCAGATGTACTTAGTTTTATTCCTATTCTGCGTTACATCACTGAATGTATTTGGTTAAGAAAAACATCAAAATATGCAATTTCATAGTAATTCAAAATTAGAAACTGTTGATGATGATGCCTTGGTGGAGACAAAACAAGAACTAATACAGAAAAACAAAAGTTGCCTTGTTCTAAGGTGTATTTGACATGTGTTTGACCTAGATATTTTGAATATAATTTCGTAAACCCGCTTCGAAATATGAGCGACTCTGATTTGTGAATCAGACGATATACGTGATTTGAGACATCAATGCTTATTTTATTCGGCACTTGAAGCATTTCTCTGCCGACTACGATTCAAAATACAACTCTATATAATAAAAACTACGTTTCCTTTATAGTTTACAAATCCTTACCTTTAAGTATGCTGAATAGCAAGTCGTGCACTGCATTGACCAGGGTTTTTGTTTGGTCTTCAACCGAGTAAACATTTATCTGAAATATTAAATGAATATACTTTAGTATTTAATGTTCAGACGTTTAAAAATGAGGTCGTATCGTAAAATGGCAATTATATTATCGATATCATATTTTATTTCCTAATCAATTGAAAATAGGAAAGTATTTGAATCACCAATACCTCACCTCAGGATTGGTGAGTAGGATTCAAACATTTTTAAAAAATGTTTTTTTTTCTGATATACAATACAGATACAATAATATTTTTCTTACTTTTAATCCTAATAAATATTCAACTTTAAATATTTTTTCTGGCCATTCAGTTTTCTTTCAACTTTAAATTATATGATATCAATATTTTGGAACTCGTACTTCAATGCACTTTTCGAAAAACAATAATTCCCGAATTTTAAAGTTTTCAACTTATTTGGAAATACAATGACGAATGAAAAATCACACCACAGTATCTGTTATATGAACTAGTTTTTAACTGGATATAACCATGTTTTTCAGTTACAAACAAATGCTATAAAATATGGATAGAAATTGGTTAAAACAAAATGTCATTATGAATATATCTTGTACGAGGAAGAGAAAGAAAAACAAAGGGGCAGACAAAAGGGCACAAGTCGATTTATACGACAGTATCGAGAACATGAACATGTGAAAACATGTCCGAAACTGTAAATATTAAACAAGAACAAACATCCGACAACCCCACCACAAAGTGGGAATGAACGCAGGTAGAACTTCCTCTTTCAAGATATGTTTTCAGATACGTCTAATAGTGGATTTTTATACATGCTTTCGTATGATATACAAATTGATGCATAATGCGTCAGTTGTGGTTGTTCCGAACCTGACTTACTTATCTGCATTTATAGAATAAATATTAATTTATCCTTCGATTCACCAGCCTTTTACTTAAGAAAATATGTAGAATATAACAAATGACGTTATGCCACCAGGCTTATATAGTCTTCCGATAATGCTGTAATGCAGAGCAAAATCTGAGTAGCCAAAAATCATGTTAGACTATTCATGACGTCACAGTGATTTTTAGGGTTGTTATTCGTCCCGCCCTTTGGTATCTTCGAATTCCTTTTTTCACTTAATGATTGTGGGATATGTAAATATCCAAAACGGATTATATTAAAGACGCCTTAAACGAAATCAAGATTGGTTTTAATAGGTAACTTCAAATAAAGTGCAAAGCCAAACATGAAAACATTAATTCATTTATTTCGGATAAGAAATGGATTTTTATTCTTTTCATTCGTACTAAGTCTGTTGACGAGTTGAACACGTATAATTTAGACATTTAGTGAGTTACGTGGCCTTCGTGAGCTAGTTGATAAGTCTTTGAAATAGGTATTCTAGGGCTTGGTTTTGATCATATTGCAAAGCAAATTTACAAAAACACAAAACAAAAAAGACAAACAAGTTGAATGAAAATATATGATGCCAAGCCGCCTTATAAAACGTCCTTATTACATCTTGATTACGAACTCACGCTGGTCATGATATTGCTTTTACATATCTAGCAATCTCGCTACTCGTGTGTTTTATTGGTTGAATGCATTTACTGTTAAAGCTTTTGCTATATTCATTAAGTCTTCGTAAAACTGTAGTTGCGTTCTTTTCTTTATTGACTCTTTGTCTTAAGCAAAATAATTATCTTCTGAATCCGCTTTGCATATTCCTCAGCGACGTTTTAAATGTTCACCGTGGTGAGCTATTGTCATCACAGTTTGTCTTTCGTCAGTTCATCCGTCCACGTTTTACTCTGTTATCTTTCCACTAAAAAGCTATGTGTTCGTGCCAAAAGGAAATAGCAATTTATTTTATATTGTTATTTTATTCTCCCCGTTGAAATATGAACACCTAAATATTTTAATCCATATCAATACCACGTCTGCCATTTTATATCAATACATAACAATTAGCCCTTTATTGCGTGAACCGATTACGGTTCACGCATCCTACATTGGCGAGTTTATTGCAATGACCATGGGCCATTCGGATTCTCTCAAATCGTAATACTCGTAATGCATCGACTTTTTACTTAGAATTATCATATGGCATTGTGTATGATTTAT
>JARWCS010364588.1:0-18396 GCA_034783895.1 Geukensia demissa | reverse complement strand
CTGGTTTGCTTTGGTCTACAACAGCTCTTTTAAGGGCTACCGTGCCAAACAGTTCAGAACTGTTCCGCTGTGAAGTGATTTTCATGGCAGCGTCCCATCTAAACCCACTGCAGCAGGGCTGGTCCCCAGTGGGTCACTGCGTTGAGGACAATGTAAGAATATAATAAACTTGGTGTTGGATGGTAAGATAATAAATGTTCCTCTGCATGAGAATGTTTATATCAATCTTGACTGATAAAGAAATACTTTACAATAGACTGTCCATCGTGATAAAACATTTTTTAAAGGGGCCTTCTATAAATATATTCTGTCAAGTTTGATTTCATTTGATCAAGCAGTTTCAGAGTTGATGATTTTTATAAATCTGTCAATCAGAAACTTGGAAGCCATGTTTATTAGGGTTTTTGTAGTTGGGTTGAACGGCAATTTTAAATATTCTGTTGATCTATTTACACTGTGTGTTTATATCATTTACTTTTATAAAGTTTAGTTCTCAAATACACCTGCAGGTTTTTTATAAGTCAAAAAATGCCTTCTCGCTCTGGAGCACAATTTTACTGGACCAGTCCTTGTCCAACTGCAATAGAATTGTAGCAGTTTTTAATTGACTGTCTACAGATGCTTGATGTCATGTTTGGCTTTATTTGACAGGGCAGTTTCAGTTAAAACTGCTTAATCAAAAATAAGAAATGCCAATGTTGGCCATGTTTGTTGTCTGGTCAAGAAGACAAAACATAATCTGTAGAGTTTCCATTTTATTCATTGACTTATTATTAGAAATAAACCAAAATAAAACTATCTACACACTGTTGGCGAGGCAGGTAAAAATACCTAACATATATAAATTTGAAAACTGAACATGGATGTCCCATATATTTTCCGTATATTGGTCAATGTATGGACAATTATTAAAGAGTTTTCCCTACTGGAATAGTTTGTTTTAACAAGAACAAAAGATTATCAACAATACATATAAATAAAAAAGAAAACAGAAATAAGGTAGTTATCAGAATGTTTAAAAGATGAATAAATGTCCTCGAGTTATCACCGACATATTTCTTTTCTTGGTGGGAGACCAAATATTACGCAACTAATCACACATAGATTTTTATCAAAGTCCTACTAATGTATTTTTATATTAAACGGTCTTTTGTAGGAAATATCACTTATGAGGCATCAAATTACATTTAATTATACACCTTTCTTTATAAAACCCATATTGCATCACATCTCATAAAATCCTCCCAAGTCAGGGTTTTTTGAGCCAATGACAGCTCCCTCAAAGGCCTATCTGTAAATCCTCCCTCTTTACGAGGGTTACTCCCATTTTTTGGGTCAATCTCCTTCTCTGAGAAAGAGAAACATAGGGAGATACCAATCTCCCTCTTTCACGAATTTCTACCCTGAATCTCCTCCCTCTTTGAAAAAATATTGCACAAATTTATAATGTTCTAAATAGCTTATTAAAATGATGTAAATGTAATTTTTATGCATTTAACAATATTCATTTAGAAGCAATTAATCCTTTTGTTGTCCTATTCATTCTTAGGGATTGTTCAAATTTTGATAAGAACTCATAAAAATTAGAATAAAGGGATATCTTAAATTCTATATCTTTGTCTTAAATTACGTACTTGGATTTCTAGAAAAATTATCTTTTTTTCTGCAAAAAAAGTCGTCATACAAAATCTCCCTCTTAGAAATCTGAAAAAAGGGAGATCTCCCTCTTTGAGCATTGGAAAGGTGAACAGGTATACAAAGGGAGCAGACCTGAAGGCAAACTCCTCATTTGGGGGGATGATCTCAATAGGAAAGCACAAAACAAGTCTTCACTAGGTCATCTGCCCACTCCTTGTGGTAAGGGGTAAATTGCCCCATAACTGTCAGGCCCACTAATTTTGTAAATAATATAAATTCCAACTCAAACCAAAAGTCCAAAGTAGTATCCAAAAGCCACATGTCCTAACTTGGTACAAGGGCATGAGTTTTGTTAGAACCACACCTTCCCATTTTATACATAATAAAATACCAGTAAGAAAAGCTGAGTCTTGTTCATTAATGAAGACCACAAAATGACCTTCAAATGTTTGATTTCTTCCCAATGTTTGCCTAACAGGCTTTTTCAGTCTATAATATTTTTTCAATTTGCAATTGTATTTTTTAGGTACTACGTCTCACGGAAAAATAACAAATTTATAAAGATAAATCAGTGCAATAAATTTTACTTCTAACTGTATTTTACTATATGTAGAATATCTATAAAACTCTGATTTTACCATAATAATGACCCTATAAATATTACTTTTTGATGCAGAAATTTAATTTTTATTGTAATAGATATCATACATTATTTATAACATGTTTGGACAAAAAATGCACAAGTTGCATGTACATTACATATATTTTATATTTGTTACTGACCTTTATTGTGCAATTTCTTGGTTTAAATTTCCATATAAGGTATTGTTTGAAGTACAAGTTTCCAATCCATAGTAGTATAAGGATTTAATATCTATAGAAATGTTGGCACAACTGTCCACTAAGGCAAGGTGTTGCTTCATAAAGTAAAATGCCTGATGTTACTAAAAAGAACCTTGTAATTACATGAGGTTAATAGGTGATTTGGAGCCATATTCAGAGAGATATCTAACTTGTTTCTGTCTTTGAGTAGTGGAGAAAAAGGATTTCTATGAGACAGCCTTCTATAACGCATAAATTACAAACATCTACAGGTTGGCTTAAGGCCTTCAATAATGAACAAATATTCACACAGTAATGCAAGCTGTAAAATGTCCCCATGCTAATAATTTCTTACTCTGTATTCCTATTCACATGTTATTTTAGCTATTACAGACTTTGCATTTGGTCCACAAAAATGATATCCTTTGTGAAATAACAATTTTCTTCAATCAGTCAAACAGTTTACGTTTCCCAAAAACTGTCAACTTACACAGCAAACACAGACGTAAAACGTAAAAACAACACGCAATCCTTATAAGTGACAGATACATGTATCTATAGACTGTAGTACAGCCAAAGACAGATGTACGATGTTAAAACAACACAAAAAATGTGTTACAATCTTGTATTTGTCAGCAGAGGTCAGGTCTCAATTTCCTGTTACAAAAACAATTCTTAAAAGGTATATTACAACTTGTTTGCAAAATAGTTTAAATTGCCTGAAGATGTAAAAGATAATTTACATAATAGATAAAATTACTGTCTTCATTGAATCTAGTAAAAGGAGAATTTACAATAAGGATCAGTTTTTGGCCCCGAAAATGCAGTAAAAGTTTTGAGTACCGGTAATACAAACAAGCACACTTTTTGAATATGACATGAATGGTGATGTCATAATGACATCATAAATACCTTTATAACTGCAAAAAATTTCAATATGACTGCATTTTCATATGATAATGAAAAGACATGGGGTAAATGTCAGACAGATTGCACTCAAACATAAATATCAGAGAGACTGCACTCAAACCAAGAGAAAAAAGAGGGAATTTTCAAATATAGAGGTCTCCACAAGGCCTTCAACAAGGAGGGAATATCACTCCTTGGGAAACTAATAAAAAATTGTGCCCTTTTTTGATAAGTTTATGCTGGAAATGACTTAGGCCACACTAAAAGAGAACTTTTTCAGGAAAAAAATACATGTATCATAAAAATTTCAGAACATTTTAACCACTTCATAACTAGAGTCACTGACTGAGCCAAATGTTTTTCACCAATCTCAATAAAAGCAGATTCTCAGTAATATAAGTAAATCACTATGACAAATGTATTGTAGTACTTATTGTACTGATCACGGTAAAAAATGTCAGTTTTGTCAATTCTGAATAATCCTCGTAAAATATCCATAAAATATCTATAAAATAAATATAAAGAGTCAATCAAACCTTATACGGAATTGAAATAGATGATTGTTGTGTTGAATGATTGTCTGGACATTTTGGTACATTAGTACACTTCATATGACCGTATTAAAAGCCGATTTAGTCGGATTAAATACTTAACAATGCAACACATCGTAAGAAAATAAAGCGATTAGCGGAGCTTAAAATTGGCGAATTATCAACTATTAGTTCATGGGAGTTGCTCGCTATTTGTTAAAGTGTAATGGATAAATTTGTAAAAGTTTGTTCAACTAGAATGGAAAATGTGATCTTTTTATATAAGATTTTTGAAGAATGAAACCTAAAACTTGGTGATAATCAATTATTTTGCACTCTTGATAAAATATAAAACAGGAAATTTGTATTGATCTAATCACAGGAAAAACAGCTTAATACATGCACAAGTGTTAGGTCACATCAACTTAATTTCTAGATTCTCGCACACCTGTATTAAAATAATGTTTGGGGGAGAATTTTTTAATTATATTATTTAATTATATTTTATTGATTTTCATTTAGATCACATTAAATATTAATGATTTTGTCCAATATCCAAAAAAAAAAATTTTCCTCCAAAGAACATGGTTCAGACATATATCTTTCTTGGCCTAGTCAAGCCAGGCTGGGTATGGACTAAGGTGTAAGAGGGGCATTTTAAGCCTTTAAATTTAAAAACATCTCAAAGGACAAAAACAAATGTATAGGTATGTCTACATGTATAAAAAGCATAAATTGTTCTCCATTTTCAAATCACAGCATCTTTTCTGAACTGTTTTCCAATTTTTATCTTAAATTTGTTTATTATGTATAAATTGTGTGGTTTTTTTATAAATAAAATTAATATATAAGCAGAACAACAAACAAACAAACAAACCTGCTTTTGTGTATTGTCCCAAAAATATGAAACTGATATTAATCTACAGTAAGTCTCACTTCAAAGAAACTTCAGACATTTGTCACACAACCAAAAACAATATTTGCCTTAATCAGTGTTTTAATGCCAAATGCCTCACCTGTGCAGGTAGAATATAATTATACTTTTATGAAACAGGTATCTACCTGAATAAATTACATACAATAACACTGAATTACATACTATTTTCAAAACTCATCGATGTATATAAACTTCTCACCTGGCTTAATTTTTGTATAAATTATAATTCCAATACGAAAAAATCACAAAATTCCAGCTCCAAAGAATTTAAATAATTGAAAAATAATCAATAATCCACAAAAATCAGTGAAATTGTAAATAAATGAGGTATTATATATTAAATTTGTTAGTCTTTTTAAAACTTGTCAACACTTTAAAGTAATTTGAATGGACCTTACTTTTTAAACCTATTCAAAGCTACAATCTATAGTCTGTTTCTATTTAACTTACCTTAAATAAGCTGATTAGTGACAATAATTCAACTGTATTAATTATTATTTTAATGAAATTAATAATTAATAAATCCCTGTTGAGACAAGTTTATATTTTTCACTGTTAGAAACCACTAGGTGTGAACAAACATAAGTTCTAATTAATCAGTCCAAATTGACATGTAAATTTCTACCTTGCATGGTAAATTTAAAATTTTCAATAAACTTTGTATTGATTTTAACATTTCTAAAAGTATCATATCTTTATCAAAGGAACAACAATAAGTTCAATTTTGAATGATAAAGTTTTCAAGATGTAACTTGACAATTATGAAGTACAAAATTCAAAGTTTACAATTCAAATATGTGTCATACTAACATTTTTTGTAGGTACCTGTACATACTTTATCCAATCAGCAGGCAGAGAGGATCATTGACAGAAAAATATGAATGACTTCCTTTGACACACATGAATCAAAACTGTACAGTGGTGGAACAAGACTTTCCAAAACGAGGTCCCAGAATACACTTTTCAATCAAAAAGCAGGGCCCAGACAAATATTTGAGAAAAAATCTCATAAATGTCCAAGATATTTCAAGAAAAATGGTGGTGGCACCCTAAGGCCCGTGTTGGCTCTGCCTCTGCTGGATAGGTCGAAATATAATTTTAGGAATCCTTGTAAAAATAGGATTCAGCTTTCCATATCTTAAATTTTCAATGTAGAATATTTGGTCAAAGCAGTGATGAGAGCACTGTACTGACTTCAAAAATTTTATCAAACTATCAAGAAAAAAACAAACAATATTTACCCTATTTAATGTCCATACTAAAATCTTTATTTCAAATGTTTGACAATCACTATCACAGCCACATTCCCAGAAGAAAAATAACAAATTTTCCTAATCTCTTGCCATTCTTATAAATTGTATTAGTGCAAAAAATTTTCAAAGACAACAATCCATACAATTTTTTTTACAATGTCTTATAAGAGACTGTCCATATACAGCATCTCTATAAATATCATGCACATCAAAATATTTAAAATGAGCATAGGAGGCAATGTTTGACAGTTTGGAAGATTTCAACATGATGAAAGGACTAACTCCTTATAAAATTTCAAACTAGGCCCAATTTAAATCCTCAAAATGACTATCCATGAAAAGCTTTTACATAAATTTTATCCAAATCAGACTAAAAACCCCAATTTTAGAGTACTTTTAGTTAAAGGCAAAATTCAACATTTTAATTACCAAGGGACATAACTCATATTTTTTTTTTAATTTGACCCAATTCTAACCTTGTCCATAAAAAAGCTTTCCTACAAATTTTATCCAATCCAACAAAAAAAAAAATGAGGAGTGCTTACAAAGCAGAATCTGACAAATTTTAAATTCTAATGAGCAAATACATAAAAACATTTTTACAGGTGCTTTTTAAGCTTCTAAAAAATAAATTTATAGCCCTCATCTGTCCAAAACAGTTCTAGAATGTTTACAAAGCAAAATTCAACAATTATTGTTTTAACTGCACAAATCCTTCCACAATTTTTGGACCAAGTCTTTTTTATACCTTGTCCAATTGACTGTCCATAAAAAGATTATGATCAAAGACGGACAAAATATAAAATTGCTAGACCATAGACAATCCAGATGGACACAATTATTTGTATATCCAAATCAACAGGGTACAGAACATTTACAGTGGTGTCTGATGCCCACACAGCAACTTAAAGCTGTCGGTGGGATGGTCTCTTGTGGAACATTGTAGTATTTATCTTGGAGCTGTTGGTTAGTAGTTGGAAAAGTTTGGTCAGGTGAGATGGTTGGAGTTGATGAACTTGGCTGACTTGGTATTATTGATTCAAGACCAAAAATTAGGAGACTTTCTTTATTCTGTTGTATTGGTATTTATTTAACAAAAGCTCTTTCAAGGGCCACAGTGCTGAACAGTGCAGACCAGTTCCATTGTGAAATAATTTTTATGGCCACTTTTTATCTCAACACACTGCAGCAGGGTAGGTCGCCAGTTGTTCACTGCATCGAGAGCGATGGAAAAAGTTGGTCATTACTCCATAATTCTATGATACACTCCAGTCAAAGTTTCCTGCTGGGCAGCACATGTGATATTCAAAATCCAGAAGGACACCATTATTTGTATGTCCACAGCACCTGGGTGGGGCACAACCTGGCATGCATGTATAGGAGAAGGAAAAAATATTTGAAAATTGAGGTCCTTAAATTTTTCAAAAAACTCCTAATTTTTTCTACATTTCATGTCCTTTCTAGCCCCCAAAATATTATTTGATCTTCCCTGCAAACTATCTAAAAATTTTATACCAATCAGATTGTTTGCTGACCCATTTTTGAGGATGTTGGTAGAAGAAGTAACCATTTTAATCCTTTGCTAAATATTTTATTAAGCCTAAATAGAAATGTTACATTTTCTCCATTGATGGCAGAGAACAACATAATTTTCAGCAAAAGTTCTGTTTTTAGAAGCTTAAGCTAAAAATATGTTAACGTCAGCTGAAACAGTTTCCCAGTGTCTCACTTGCAACTTTTATTACAGATGAGAGGAACTTTCACAACAACCTAAGGTTGTAACTTTTAACTGTGTAAAGGATTTACCAGACAAATATCAAATCTATATTACATCAAACATCAGTCCTGATTTTAGAATGTATATTAATTTGGTGGATTACTGTTACATTGTATACTATCTCATTTTAACTTTGGGATCTTTTACAGCTTGCCTTGCAGTGTGGATATTTGTCCGTTGTTGAAGGCTTTTAGGTAACCTGTCGATGTTTGTAATTTATACTTTATGGATGGATGTCTCATAGACACCCTATGCCAAATCTCATATTTCTATATTGTCTATATGTGGAGATGGCTGTCTCATAGACACCCATACCAAATCTTATATTTCTATATTGTCTATGTGTGGAGATGGCTGTCTCATAGACACCCATACCAAATCTCATATTTCTATATTGTCTATATGTGGAGATGGCTGTCTCATAACACCCATACCAAATCTCATATTTCTATATTGTCTATATGTGGAGATGGCTGTCTCATAGACACCCATACCAAATCTCATATTTCTATATTGTCTATATGTGGATAAAATCTGATTGCCAGATACCTTAGACAATTTCAAGATTTAGCTTAAACTGTTCAAAATTTATCTTCATTCGGGTATTGATATATTGAATGACTGAAATAAATTTTTTTCTGACAAGCTAAAGTATGTTGTAAAAATGACAAAATCTTTATCTCAAACTTTTAACATCAATAATATTTAATACCAGATAAAAAGGACATCTGCCTCAAATATTGAAATTCCTATGACAAACATTTTATCCAGAGAAATTAATGTAAGCCTATATTGATATTCTTTTTAAGTTACTGGGGACAAATATTTTGTTCAATAAAACATTAATTTTCTTTAATTTACTTCTGCTGTCCAGTATACAAGTTACAAAAATTAATTTATTTCTGCTGACCAGTATACAAGTTACAAAAATTAATTTATGAGTTCACCATTGGTTTTTTGGTGGGGTCTGCATCACTCAAAGATATATGTTTGTTTTTAATGTTTATTCAAGAGTCCTGTTCTGTCTTGAGCAAGTCTTGTTCCGTCTTGAGCAAGTCCTGTGCTGTCTTGAGCAAGTCCTGTTCTGTTTTTAGCAAGTCCTGTTCCGTTTTGAGCAAGTCCTGTGCCGTCTTGAGCAAGTCCTGTTTTGTCTTGAGCATGTTCTCAAGGTTGTTGTGTCTATCAATTTTGTAACCTTTTGTTTGACCCTTCTGTTTTCTCTCACCAAAACACTGGTTACATCCCAGATTTGTTCACTAATATGACCTTGCAAAATAATTGCTTGTGTCAGTAACACAAAGTACCTATAATTAGTGGCTACCCTAGATATTTCATTAGATTTTCTCAATAAGCTCTCTCCAAGTGAGTCAGAACATCTGTGTAGTATAAAATATAAAAAAAATATAGAGAAAATGTGTCCATGGGACACAGATGCCCCGCTCCAGCAAACAGGAGGTAGAAATATGACGGACCCGGGGGAGACACAGTACAACTCATCCTGATAAAACTTTACACCAAATATCAAATCAATCCAACATACACAAATAGAGAAATCTTTGAAATTTTTTATAGCAAACAGGAAGAAGATATTTATGATAGGTCTGAAAAGGGGAGACACAGTACAACTCAAGCTTCAGACCAAATATATAATCAACTGGAAAGAGAGAGGTTTTTTATGAAAATTGACATACAGACAGACAGACAAGAAAAATGGTGGGGCGTAAAAAAAAACAACCTATCATAACTTTATTTCAGCAATATTTTTAAAATTATATATATTTTCATTGCCAAAATGTATGTTTATAATGTCTATTTTTGCATTATTTTCAGAAGAAAAAATAAACATTTGAATAGATATACCGTAACTGAAGTTAAAGAACGTCAGATATGATCGGCCATTTTTTTTTTGCTATTAGGACACACAAATTCAGCAAATATTCTCCACATTGTTAAGGAAGAATGTCTAGAACCAGTCTAAAAATTACCAGAAGAGTAAAGAAAAAAATTTTATCCAATTTCATTCTAATTGTGTTCAAAATGTCATCTTTTGACATGGTCAAAACTGGAATTGTGCGAGACAGGAAAACTTGAAACTGAAGCACATCAATGACTCAAAGAAAAATTGATCTATGAATTTATAAATAAAAAAAAAACAGCTGAACAGATATAAGAGATAATTATGTTGTCAATCTCTATAGTAATTATTCAATTTTCTAGTAATTACTAATCTATTGATCACAATACAATCATTTTTTGTTTGTTAAAGGGAGATAAATCACTGTACAATACAGTACATAGTACCAAATAACTCAATTATACTGTAAATTTAACAAATATCCTTACTGACACTTCAAAGACTCAATTTAGGAATTTGTATAACTAAATAATATTATATATATTATAGACTGAAGTTAATGTTGATACATGTATATGTCAATGCTATGGATTTTGTCTAATAACAATAATGTTTATTTTAAGGCCAAGTCAATGTGTAGAGTGAGTTGGATGAACAAATCCTCTATACAAAGTTGTCAAATGAATGAGGATGCAATGAATTTATTTTTATATAATGCAAAACATTAAAAGAAAAATTTTGAAGCAGGCAAAGTTATTAAGATGGCATGTGATGAAAATGAACTCTCTTTATTTAATTTAAGAAAAAGTGATTCACAATGACTCATACAGAAAAATGAAATAGCACAAGCAGTTTGACTGACCTATTCTTCATTTGGAAATGATAAAACTGAATTACAGAAAACCTGTCTTGCAAGACCACTGTCTTGAGAGATCAACCTCTTTCAGAAGACCATTGAAACGTGCCAAATATCTTCATAATTTATATCAAAGAAACCTCTTTTTGGAGACCACCTGTCTTGAAAAACCACTTTTTAATGGCAGAAAAGATGCTGTAGAATTAAAATTCAAGGAATAATCCCAAACAAAACCATACATAGTTAACTATTCATATCTGTATGGTTTTGTATTTTGATAGTTAAATCTACAAGGCTCGTTATTTGAAGATTTAATTTATTTCCACTATAGATATCATTGTTGACGGATACCTGCCATAGAGAGCGGTTGGTGTATTTAAATAGGCCATTCAGTTTCTAGACTGGAGGTTGAACCCTTGATAAAGAGGCTTCTGTTACTTGGAGGGGGATGTATAAATACCTGACCCTCCCCCCCCCCCCGTCTGCAAAGGTTATGCCGAGAAAAGAAAAGGCAATAGGCATCCTGGAGGCACTAGTC
This sequence comes from Geukensia demissa, assembly GCA_034783895.1. Classification (NCBI taxonomy): domain Eukaryota; kingdom Metazoa; phylum Mollusca; class Bivalvia; order Mytilida; family Mytilidae; genus Geukensia; species Geukensia demissa. The sequence continues at coordinate 7,281 of JARWCS010364588.1, read as the reverse complement.
CTCTAAAAGGATTTTCCATGTATAAATTCACAACCAATCCAGAGGGCGAGGTTAAACACACCCAATGCCACAATATAAGCATGTTTAAGGCTCCTTGTAAAGCTCTTTCTAGTCGTCATTAGGCCCCCAGTTACAAGGCTATATTTTCCAACACTTCCAACCCATAATTTTCCAGTGGCAATCTTAATCTCTTTCCTTTACCGATCCCCTCCTCACAGATTACATATTTATTTATTGTTTGTTAACTTGTTTCTGTCCTGAATATGGCTGAAATATAGTCCGCTGAAGGTTAAGCAGCAATCAATCAATCAATCAATGGATGGTTACCATATATTAGATACTATATTTTATTTTGTTTGGCCTTACCTGAAAATACTGCCTTGTGGAACCATAACTTGGTACGATACTCAGTCCAAGGCTTTCTTTTGGGTCTTTATCTATCTCAAACTGAAGAGGAACAAATCCATCATGGCTGTCATCTTCACTTTCTGATGCAACGTAACGTTTAACAAAACTTTTTTGGACACCATTACCCTCTTTATATGACGATTGTCTCTTTTTAGTTTTGCCGCGATGTATTTTCAAAATGACCCTGAGTGGCATTTCTTTGAACACAGTAACACACTCGTCATGAGACAACGTTTTTAAATCTAATCCATTAACTTCCAACACTTCATCACCAACATTGATTCCAGATGATCCACCTGTCGCTCTATATGCAGCACCACCTATAGTGACTGATTTCACTCTTACAGTTGAAATATGCTCTTTTGTTTTATCACCTTCAATCCCTAAAATCATACCCAAATTTTCTCCAGGTAATCTGTGAAGAACAAGGACCTCTTCTACCTCTGTATCTGAGAGACCATTTTCTGTGGATTCACTTCCACTTCCATAAATTTTTCTGTATCGTCCATAAGTACTATGCGTAGGTGAGCTAAGATTCGAAATTGTCTCACTTTCAGAGTTGGAGTGAGCATCGAAAGAACTTGAACTGTCTGTCAAAACTGACCCATACGCTGAAATCAAAGAACCACCTAAGGCACTGTCTCTTGATGTTGTTAAAGAATTATTCCAGTTGGTTGGAATATTTTCCTTATTGAAATGGAATCCCTCCATACTTTTCTTCTTTGAATCAAGCTCATTTTCCGTAGTAAAATCTTTATTAAATGAATTTGGGTATTTTCGTTTGCTGGGAGTAAGATGAGGATTATCACTGTTTGAAGAATCATCATCATGGTGAACAAGAGGTGGTGATTTTAGATTGATATTTCCAAACTTTCGACACTCCCAGTCTGAGAGATCTGATTCTGAACTCTCCATTATTTTTTCCGCCTCTGTTCTGTTTAAGTCTCTCACTAAACTCTCTCTAGGTTTTACCTAAAACAAAAAAGATTCACTAATTAGGACAAAGTCAACTTAACTTTCATACACCACACTTGGAATTGAAATGATGACACAAACACTGAACATGCAGGTGAATTGAAGAGACTCTAATTTGACACCCAGGGTTTCTTTAACCACTTTTCAACTGAATTAGTGTTCTTTGCATGTTATTGATACTGGAAGCCTCAAACACTGAAACAGTCCTTGAAGTTTTCCCTCGGTTGTTTGAGATGCTAGAGTTCAATCTTCTTGAAAAACGCAAATTAATGCTTTTTTACTGAAGTCATTTTTGAAGAAGAATATAATAAAAAAAAAAACTAGGCTGGTCACAATTTTTTTAAGTCGGCGAGGATGAAGATATTCTTTATAATTTCATTTGACCAAGTAAATGAAATTTTGAGTTCAATGATATTCCTAACTTTTTGTAATAAAAGACAAAATATGAGTCCAATACCACTATCTTCTGTGTATTTTTTTCGATTTTTTATTGATATGTGTTTCTATTTTTGGTTATTTCCTTTTGTTTTATTTTAATAATGTGGTATATTTATGTTCTTGTCATGATATGCCTGAAATAATGCCCATGTGTTAAACAGTAATCAATCAATATATTAACATCCATCTCTGAATAATTAGTTACAGATTCAATTATAAAGGTACCCCAGTGAATATACATGTTGGAAAGCAATGGAAAAGGGTTACCTAAGTGATACTATATGATTTCTGAAAACTCAAGTTGAAAACATCATAAGATAAACTTCTGCAATCTAAGTCATCAACTTCTTATACTTGAACCAAATGTCGAAGGACTTTTAACTTTTCTCCTTTTGTTAATTTCACCTTATACATGTATTCACAACTGAGGTGACAACATAAATACGTGAAGTTTTGCTAAATTCAATACATTTTACAGAAATGACTTTATGCCCAGTTCAGATAAATCTCTAGATTCTTAAATGGTCCTGCCCATTTTTTTTTTCTTTTTTACCCAGAAAATTTTTATGCAACTTTAGAGTTTCCCTGTATCATATGCTATTAAAAAAAGATGGAATATATGCCAGAAAGACACAATCCACATACATCGATTACAAATATTAAAGGCTAAAAGTTATATGCACAGTTCAAGAAGTTACCCATCATCAGTAGAATTAGAACCAAAACATAGGTCCAGAAGTTTTAATTAAAACTGTTATTTGGTAGATAAGCTGTCTTAAGGACAATCATGCATTATCAAAGAAAGTGGAGATTTCATGAGTTTAGAATTTCGATTATTTCTGTAAAATAATATGTAGTAAATTTTATGCCAGACAAGTCTGAAAACTGGGCTGGTGTATACCTTCAGGGACCTCTGGTTCATCATCAACCCTGTTGTTTTTAATTACAAGATTACCAATGTTATATTAATAATGTGAGTTTTGATATGCAATATGCATATTTCAAGGAGTTACCTCTTGGAACCAAGGCAGAAGAAAGGGGATATCCAAACATTTACACATTTGCAAAAACAAAATTCATTAAAACTGCTTTTTTCTGAAATTAATAACATGAATGATAAGATAAAAAACCTACCACTAATAAGGAAAAAAAAGATTACTAACTTTTTAAAAGCAATATTCATATAGTGAACAATGTATCCCAATGCTTCCTGTTATAAGTCCATCACATTTATAAGATAAGGTACCATCTGTTTATTTATATGTCTTATAAATAATTCATAACATGACAGGTAAAAAACACACTAATTAATTTATCTTATTAATTATTACTTGGTTGTGTAAAAAAAGTTTGATTTACCTCCCTTACATTACAGCAAATCTTGTACATGCACAAAAAAACAAATTAGTTGTACAGATAATCAAATACAACTACAAAACTGAAATGGATTTTAGAAATTAACAAAATTAGTAATATGTCATGAATTGTATTTTTCATTTGGTCCAAGAATGTAACAAGAAATTCAAAAGTTTCTGATCTTCTAATTTTGGACCCTAGTGTGTCTGATGAAGCTAAATCCAGAAAAGAGCTCAAATTACATGCAGTTCAATTTGGATTTTGAATATTTGTTTTAAACTTATGTAAGATGTGGATCGTGTCATTGTTTCAAAATTCCATATTCTTTCATTTAAAATATTATACTATGATCTAATTTGCAAGTGAATAGGGCTTTTAATTGCTGTTCTTCATCTTGAAAGTCACAATATGGATTTGAGTGATGAGCCAGTAGTTCACATGGTCCAGGCTTTTCATTAAAAAAATCATATCTAATTCAAGGACTTTTCAAGGAGATTTCCAGCACTTTATTCTGACTTTCAATGTTCCTTTATCCTACCATCTTGCTTGTTTTTACTTTAAATATAAAACAAAACACCCTTACAAGATACTGTTACTTAAAACTCTCAAAACATTATAATTATACAGGAGACTTATAACAACAACAAGAGAGAATTTTAATAATGATTTTTGCCCGGTCAGACTGAAATTCGGAAGTGGTTCTGACAAAATAATACATGTAGTTAAAGGAGAAAATAGCGAATCCAGTAAAATCCAGTTTAATTTAATGATTTCTCTGAATTTTAAGCACTTTTCGAGGCCTGGAAAAACCGAAATAAAATTTCAGGTCCTTTCCTGATTTAGAGGTCATTTGGGAACCTACAGCAAGTTAAAGACAAATTTACTTTTTCAAATTCAAAGTACAAAGGTCATTATGTCACGTTTTTCCCAAGAATTTGATTAAAAATGAAAAATGAAAAATTGCTCTCTTTTATTCAATATCATTTGCATTTAATAATGCCTATAAAAAGAAAATCAAACTGTTTGTAAGTTTGATTGGTTCTACAATGGTCACATGGCACATAGAAATTGCTTAAAATACGAAGAAATTACTTAATTGATGCAATTGGTTGGTTTTGATAAAGATAGCACACAACCAAACTTTGCACAATTTATGTTTTTGTTGTGCGCTCATATCTAGTTTGAACAAAAACACCTCCAAAAATTTGGTATTTGTACAGAAAATGTAAAATTCTTTTTTGAAATAGTCAAATATGCTCGCTGTTCTGTTCAACTGATGACAATTGTATCAGTAAAAATTATGAATTATTAAAAGACGGTTATTAAACAACTTCTTGTTGTAACATTAAATCTTAAATTTGGGCCAAATATGAGGCTTATCATACTTACTACTTTATATTTTTAAAACTTGTTCATTCATTGAACTTGGTCAATTTCATAAGTTGAGGAAACTGAATTAGTTTGAGAAAACCATGACAATTTGTCGGGCTGACTTTTTCCCATGTATTGTGAGTAAAATACCTCCTTTCATTTGTATGATTCTCACAAACAACAAACATTTTTCTGGACTACTGTCTTTAAAGACTGAAAATCACATGGGCTGATTTTCAATTATTATTAGACTACCTCAGTGGTGTAATGGTAAGTGTGCTTGCCTCAAGTGCAGAAGGTCGTGGAAACGATCCCCGGCCCGGTCAAACCAAAGACATTAAAATTGGTATTTGCTGCTTCTCCGCTAACCACGCTGCATTTAGGAGTAAGAGCAAAGACTGAGCAGCCCAGAGTCAGAATAATGTGTCTGGTTAAAGTGGCATGTCTTCCTGCAGACTGTTTCTTTCCTGAGCTAGCACATTAAAAATCCCGCACAACGTGTCGGTCTAGTACAAAGCAGGGTTCATCACTATCATTCATTAATATGCTCTCGTCCTGAATATGCATGAAATATTTGCCACTGGACGTTAAGCAACATTCAATCAATCATTATTAGTGTTAAGATTTAAACCACACAGGTATCATTTTCTTATTTTGAACTGCAAGCTCTGATGCAACCTAAATGATCGGGGTCAGGTATTACTCTATATCTTGAAGAGATGAGGGTTACTTGAGCAAATTCAAGAGCAGAGATAACCTGGTCAAAATCAAGAAAAGGCCAACCTAAGCAAAACCTTGTGTTGGGACTAGGAATTTAGCATATTTTTAAAATCTCCCACTGACCAACCATTTCCTCACTGGTCCATTTGACCAAGATCCGCTACTGAACTCCAAGGACATTTTGACAAATTAAGCTTTCATATAGAATCTAATGGACTAAAATTTCTTACCTCTGTTTACATACTCTGAAAATAAATCATTCCTCATTTTTTCTACCTCCATAAAACAGGTCAATGAAATCAATCAACCATATCTCAATGACAGGTAAATCAATATTCTCTAATTCCTTTCAGATAATTGCACTCATTCATACATTATTGATGCTATTAGCCTTTTAAATGATTCACAAATCAAGACCTTTAAGAAAACTATACTTATTATTTATATTTCAAATTCATTTAATAAAATTGAGTGGACTCTGAACTGCCAGAACTGTAGGCATAATATTTATATAATTACTTTTGAGATTTAATAAAACATGTGGGTTTATTACAATTACTTCATAATTGAAATAGTCTACCTGTAGTTTTATTATTGTTAAGAGTGCTGTCTTTTGATAGTCTAAGTGGCAGATCCTGTCAAATAATTAACATATTTCACAAACCATATAGGTTTTCTTGTTTCAAACTTCAAGACCGCCTCAGTGGTGTAATGGTAAGCATGCTTGCCTCGAGTGCAGAAGGTCGTGGGTTCGATCCCAGGCCAGGTCAAACAAAAGACATTAAAATTGGTATTTGCTGCTTCTCCATTAAGCACGCAGCATTAAGGAGTAAGGGCAAAGACTGGACGTTCCAAAGTCATAATAATGTGTCTGGTTAAAGTTGCATGTTTTTCTGCGGACTGTTGCTTTGTGAGGTAGCACATTAAAAATCCAGCTCAGCATGTTGGTCTAGTACAAAGCAGGGTTCATTCATCATCACACATCAATAACATCCTCTCTCGTCATGAATATGCATAAAATATTTGCCACTGTACGTTACGCATCATTCAATCAATCAATCAATCAAACTTCAAACCAATTCCACCATTTCAGCCATATTTTGGGTGTAGTAAACTGAAGTGTACCCAATCCTTTATTCCAGTGGATGTCATTGCTTTTATGTTTTAGTGTTACCGGAAATTGTTTTGCATTGTTTACTTATTTGGCTGATAGTTTAAATATCATCACATTTTTTTTGGGGGGGGGACTTTTACAGTTTGCCGTAGGGCGTGGATTTGTGTCCATTATTGAATGCCTTAGGGCAACTTGTATAAGTTTGGCTGGCTGTCTCATGGACAATCATACAACATCTCCTTTTTCCACCAACCCAAGTCCATAATAGAAGGGTGTGTTTGACTCTAAAGTTACCTGACCAAGGTAAATGGTTTTTCCCTGGATACGCTTGCCTCAACACCAATAAAACAGACTGCTTATATAATGTAACATGAAATAGTGTCCTTCAGGAGGGAATCTCCACTAAGATTATTGATCCCTATGTTCAAAGACAAAATCAAACACACTGATGATCATGAAATATTGTCCTCTTGCTCTTTCCTAAGAAATGTAAAACTAAGAGGACACTTATACACAGGACAGTTTTTTGGCTTCCAAAATATTGCTGTTAAACAAAATCAAACAAAGAAAAGAACCAAAAATTGACATGTAATAGAGAAACAGCACCTGTCGCAAGTCAAGCGCACCTTTTTTAAATGTACAAGCTGGATGCAAAACAACAATGATAATTAGGAAATAATTTTTAGTAGAACTGAAAAACCAGAGACTAACCATCTTCACACTGTGACATGTGAAAAATGAAAATTTGTTAGAAACTAGTAAAACTTATTTAATTTAAATCTGATATTGATTTTTTAAACTAAAATACAGCATATTCAATACTATATAAAAATAGGAGATGTGGCATGATTGTCCATGAGACAGCCACCCACCAAATGACAGTAGAATATAAACTTCTA
>JARWCS010364578.1:0-10493 GCA_034783895.1 Geukensia demissa | reverse complement strand
ATTTAATGTATCCTTTTGTAGTAGTTTGTGCGACAACAGAAATGCTCTATTAAGAAAATCCTGATACATGGAACAGGCATTGCATCTCACGAAGGGAATCGTTCGCATGAACAAAGGTCTAGGCATGATGTTACAGTTTGCCTATTCGTCTAACTGGTTAAAGAGTCGTTTTTTAAAAACATCGAGAAAACGATACCAAACAGGACGCTTATCATAGATTAGTCCGTCGAAGAAGTCATAAAGTGCAAAGTCCAGGGCAAGAACTGAAAGCAAAGAAGTCGAAATGACTATTTTAGAAAATAATAACAATCATATTTTTTCTAAGTAAAATTTTTTTGTATGATTTCTACAAGTCTTGATGATAAATCAAGGTGAACTGTTTTGCATAGACAAGGGTATTGAAAAAGTTTTGTTATATTTTACATATTCAAATGCTTGATATGAGATTAACAGCGAAGGGTCATTGATTGATTTCCGCTGGCGGGATTAACCGACGCAATATAAATGTCCAAAAACCAAAAAGTGCACTTTTACTTTTTACAAATTATAAAGCATTAAATTTGTCCTATTTATGGACATTCGAATCGCTTGCAATATCTATCTTTAAAGCATAAACTGGTTACTAATGGTTTTTCAAAATGATCTGTACATTTGTATAAAATACGTCAAGTTCTTCAGTCTTAAATAGAGAAAATTGTCAATTCAGTCTTCTTCTTGAACAACATCAACAAATACTGACCATAGTTATTTAATTTTAATGGCATGAAGCAATCAATGCATTCAGTAAAATATGCTTTTTGTATCCTAATTGTTGAAAATAAAATAATCTTATCGGTCAACGACACCTCGTTCAAACAAGATTGTTATGAATCTATCATTTTTTTTCTCAATCAGAATATTGCTTGAAGCTGTCAGTCAGTTGGTTCTGACATTGTTATCTCACGTCAAATGCATATAGTTTTTAATCCACATATCAATCTTATTTATATTCGGTGTTGGCAATCTGAATGTGATCGTTTTTGCATCTTCTTCTTTGACAAGGTTCAAATACAATTTCAACAAATATCATGTCTTCCTCTTGACAGCTTTTAGCTTTCTTATTGAAAACGAGCTCTCTTTCTTTAAATCATGCATATGACAGATTACTTCTTAAAACACATGAACAGCATAACGATTTTTTTTTAATTTTTATACAGCATTGGTTTTCATGTATTTTTCGCTAACATGTTATGTCGTTCAATCACATATTCGATTAAGCAGAACACCAGGCGCTAAGGGACCGAAGCATACATAGATATGAAAGTCATTGACTGTTGGGAATGTCTTGGACTTTACTCGTTCTACTCCCTTGTGTATTCTGTCAATTAAAACAATAATTCTAGATATCATTTAGTTATTTGTGACAGGAAATGCAACATCACGATTTCTGATAAAAAAAAAAAACAGTGCCTTTTGGGAATACCAACTTGATTTTGTCGTGTTGAAACGGGAAAGAAACATTGCTTAGTAATGATATGAATATTAAAGCAAAAGTAAAATATATTTCATGACAGTCCTGTTTTATTGGACATGTTTACATGCAGATCGACTGCATTTTCAAAGATCGACAGAAAGAGGAGTAAAAAACAAGAAGAGCTGATTTGAAATACCAGTTGGATAATTTTGTGTTGGCAAAAATAAAGAAAATCAACTATGCTTCCCCAACAACAGAATACTTGCAATTAAGAATGTTCGTTACTAATGGTCAGCCATTTTTATCATATTTTCGGAACTCCTCGGGGGTTTTTTGATAGTAAGTAGTGAAAATACTTAAGTATCCTGTAACGGAATTGTTACGTGCTATATTCTGACCTGATTCCACCATTAGATCCTGGAAGACTGATGAATTGACACAAAAAGACCTTTGTTGAAAGCTTTAGAACCCATAGATCCCAATAGGTGGCTGATCTAAACGGCTTACACAGTGAAGTATGCAAAACATTCTACTGAAACTAACCGAAGAAGGCAGCAAAAGCCAGGGTGGTCTACTTTGTGCAATTCAAAGAATGAAATTTTTTCCATTATAACAAGAGTTTCAAATATAAAAAAAATAACTGGAATTTTTTGTAGCATAATATGTTGTAAAATTAAAATCTGATAAGTACCCTCTGGAATCTTTGACCAATAACAGAGACGTCGACTCATTGGTTTAACAATTTTTTTTATTCAGTGATTAAAAAGGTCCAAAGACGATGCATATAAGCACTGCACCAAAGCTACCAGTTCACAATATGCATAAATACATCCCTAGCTTATATCTGTTATTTATACAAAACAGACAAACGTTAAATAATATAATACAAGAACAGTCGAAAACAAGTGGTATTCTCGGCACGATTGACATTTACGGTTGTTTTTGCATGCGATGTTTCGGTTGGCAAACCTCAAAAAACTGATTTGTCCTCTTTTTAGACAATGTTCTTAAAACCCCATTCAGTTTATTTCTAAGAATCCACGTGTGTTATTGATTATAGATAACTTTGTTAATTCTTCATTTTACCACCTGCAATTCATGTGAAATACATTCAGATTATACTTAAATACAAATGACATTAATATAGCAATTATCAATTGACAGTTGTTTCCTGTAAATATAAGAGATGAAGAACAATTATATGAAAGTATGAGAGAAAGACTACATTACATTTATATAATCAATACTTATCATTGAATTATGACATAGTTTTGCATGCTTGGCTAACAGGAATCACAGTTGTCGTCTCCTGTCAACGATGTTAGGTGAAATTGATTGATAATTTTATTACGATGTAAATTTCTGTTAAATTAAACATTGTTATGTGTGGTGATTCACTAAATTCAATTCATCAAGTAAAATAAGTTAGTTAATCTGTTAGCTATCAGTTTTATAAGGTGAATGAAATAATCATAATTCATAATTCAATATTTTTATTTTTTGACTATTTTTTATCCAAACATAGTTTTTTTAAATTAATTTAGGTTTCATCATTTTGTGAAAAAAAATCATTGGCGTATGATAAATTTTAAGAATGAATCTTAATCCGTTAAAAATACGTTCTTCGCAAAAAATGTTGTTGTGGGATGAGACATCATTTTCACTCGTACATGTATGTTATTCTTTTACATTTCCCAAATGAAAGAGACTTAAAAGAAAATAATTAAAAATGTAATTAAATTTTCGTTTCTTGAAGATCGAAAAAAACAAACTGTCTGTTTTCTACTGTTCAAAACGTTACCTCGCAAATAAAAGTTTGTCCCTTTTTTAGGACAAATTTCCGTAATCTCAAGGTCGACTTTTTCTCGCTATGTACTGCTAAGTCAGCGTATGGCTGAGCAACGATGAAAAGCAAATTTACTCTGGACATTATCATAAAATGTTTGCTCTTTACGACATTCGCAAGTAGCATTTGCATTCAAATATTCGTTCTTAATAACCCCAAAGACGCTTAGACAATGTGTTTATGAACAAAATTGCCTTGCATTTTACCGTTGGTTTCATAGATACCGGAAGCGGTAACAAATTAGGAGAAATTATTGTTTAAAAAATTTCATGTCAGAAATCTCAAATCTTAATCTCAAAGACAACATTGCAGTTGCCCATTAGAATGTAAATAGGACAACATCTTATGCAGAAAAAAATACATAAGTGAATTCCGTTCTGCTGTATGTACATTTCAAGGAGTATCCTCTCACATGTAACATTAGAATCAAAACATAGGGAGTCTAAGATCCAAACAGGAAGGAAAAAGTACTCAAATCCCCCCAAAAAATTACGCTTTAAAATAAGTATTGAAATTTGCGGTGAAGTCAGATGTGCTTTTCATCAATTATTTGTAGCGACAAATCGATCAACCAAAAACAAATGATGCTTGTTAACTTTAAGGAAATGATTAATTTTGTTAAATTGGTAGACTAATTGACAGGGTTCAGTCACTGATTAATCGAGTTGACTGAAGGACATCATTTACGGCTGACCGTGTTGTCTGTAATGAAAGTCCGTTGACATTCACTTTAAGAATAAATATCGTGAGCAATTGAAATTGTAATCTTCCAATCAGCGTACTGTTTATACCGGAATTAAGTTCTATTCTCGGCACACATGTTGACTCCGAGTAGTATTTTCATGACAGACGCTGTCTTTATTGGAATTTCTGTTTTGTTCGAATATATTAGATCATGTGCCTTTTGAGATTAAGATAACAAATATAGAATTATTCACAGATAATGAAAAACTGATTAAGATAACAAATGAAGAATAAATCACAGAAAATAAAAAATAAAAATTTGCAATTTATTTTTTTTTAATAATTACATACTGAGCGATTTAATAGAAAATTTACAAAGAGATGGAAAACTGACCATTTAAGAAGCTTACTACCATGTTTGAAAATAATATGCTTTTAAGTTTGTAAACTACTTTTAATGAGACATATTTTGGAATTCAATTTTTTGTTTGATTTCGATTGAACGCCACTTTCAACAATATTTCAGTCAAATCGCGGCGGCCAGTTTTACTGATGGGGAGCCGAAGTACATGGAGAGAACCACCGACCTAACGCTTGTAACTGAAAAACATTATTACCTGCGATGCGGGGTAAACGCAATCATTACATATGGTACGAAGACAGGCGCGAATTCACGAAGTAGAATTGATAGGCTACAATGATATGTACAAGAAAGTTTAAAAAGAATTCAATGTTTTTGTGCGGACATATCTATTTTGAAATAACACCACCAAAAAGTTGGTACTTTACAGAAAATGTTACATTGTTGTTGAAATAGTCAATTGTGCCCTGTTGTTTTGACTAAATAATGAAAATAATATATGTAATTACAGAGAACGAATTATTAAAAGAGGATAATTGAACAGCATTTTCACAACAACTTATTGTTGTGTCATAAAATCTAAAATTTCGAACAAATCTATTTCAAGTTTTATAAAAGCATTTCAATGAAATCAGTTTTTGAAGATACAAAGAAAAAAATGTATTCACTACAGCAATGTCATAAATCAATAATCATTAGCAGGGCACGATTGTAATAATAAGAATAAATATATGTTCTTTAACAAATTTAATGCGCATGTACTTCAGTTTAAATGACTCGGTTTGACTAATACCCATAAAAACGCATGATAATATCTTGAAATTTGTAAAAAGAACAGGAATTAATAACAAGTGGATATACGTTATGAATTCGGTTTTCAGGTTAATTTCTTCCATTAAGACTGAGCTGTACTTGTTATCTAATTTCAAAGAAATGACACGAAAAATCTATAAAAACAAGAAATTATTAATGCGACGCCATTTATGCTCATTTATCAGTGAAATATAAAACAAATTAAATCAACAACCAGAAAAAATAGTTCTTGTGAAAGCTTTTAAACTTGGTAATGGTATGGCTTTATTTGATATCGCACTGAAGCATTTTTTATCTGTATTTGTTAGTTGTCAATATCATTCATGAAGGATCCAATAAAAAGCTGAATTAATAATAATCAACATTCAATTATTCCGCAAAACTAGAAGTGGAAATAAAACTTTTATATTAAGAGAAGTTGATATGTGTGTATTTTATAGGTTATTTGGCAATTATGAATAACAATAGATTCTGGTATATTCCTGATGATTGCAATGACAGCTTTAACAGTCTTTTAATGATTTCTGTTTACTATCTTAACAAAGGAAACCTTTAAATTGATAGTGGCGAATAAAGGAATTTCTACTTAGCTCCAAATTATATGCGTCTTTTAAGTGTTATCCATAAAAGAGGCAAAACATGTAATAAAACAAATTATATAACAGATCATGGTTTTTAGGGTTTCTTTTTTGTAATTTCTCTTGGCTTATCTGATTTGAATTGTCCTTGTCTCAACTTGAATTATTGTGAATGCAGAAATTATTGCGAATAATGTGACAGGATTGTAATTGCAATTGTCATGTTGTGTTACACCTTTCGAAAATCCGCAAAAATAAACTCGCATTATCGTCTCCATTCTAAGATTCGCAATAATAAATGCACGCAATCATTTCTGAATTTACAGTAACAATATCTGAATCGCTTTGCATTATAATCAATCTGATGCATACTCGCGTTGTTCGGAAGGGTTAGAAGTTTCTACCTATTGAAAGACACTCAATACATTGCCCAACAAGTGTAATAATTTCACATAAAAGTCAAGTGTTATAAAGACTAATGAATGTGAAATACGATTTGAAGATACCAAACAGATGGTAAAACATATTTTATTTAGAAGAAAAACAGGATCATGACCTACAAAACTAAGCACAAGCCAAGCATCAGTAGACACAACAGGACACTGAATACTGAAGCTTGAATAAAACACAAAATAAACAGAAACGAGGGAGAGCTCAGGTGCTCCGGAAGAGTAAGCATTTTCTGCTCCACTAGTTACACCCGTTGTGTTAATCAGTGGTTAAAGCCGGGGTTTATTACTATACGATTTGATTTTTTTTTAAATTTTCTTCCGGTGAAATACCCGAAAATCAATGTCAAAATTGATTACACTTAACAAATGAAATGGTACCCACTGAAACAGTTCAACCCCACCACATGTTTCATGTGCCTGTACCAAGTCAGGAATTGTCGTTAAAGTTTTGTCTTTCTGTTAAATGTTTTGCTACATTTTTGATAATATTCAGGTAAGAGCAGTATTATTTTACGCATACACGTTCTTTTATTTGGGGCGATTAAGAGCTTTTCACAAGGAATGGTACTCCACCCTTGTTAAGACCTTGTCGTCATTTGTAAATTAACTCAGTTTTTCTCGTGGTTGGAGTCAAGTCGCTCTGATATTTACCCCATATTTTTTCATTTTCATAGGTAAAAATAAGCCTGTGTTTGTTAAATACATGATGTTGTTGATGTTTTTGTTATCTAGGGTATATGTATCAGGAATTCGAAGATACCAAAGGGGTAGACAGAAATCTTTAAGTCGGAACTCAGATAAGACCGTGGCCAACAAAATAAAACGAAAGACAAACATAGAGCACACAACATTACACTGAAAACTGAAGCTAGAGTAACACGAACCCTACAAAAACCAGGGTGAGTTCAGGTGCTCCGGATGGGTGAGCAACCCCTGCTCCACTGTAATAGACATGATTGCAACAAAATGAAGCAAGCCCTTAATTGTAGAAATATGGTTAAATGGTTACTTCTATTACTTTATGAGATGAAAAAACTTTTGTAGAGGCTGCCAAACGACGTTATCGTCAGTGCTTGGCTTTTCATAACTTCTCATACTACATTGAAAATGACATAAATGACATCAAATAATGCATCAGATAAAACAGGACAGCAGTAGAAAAGAAATGGGTCGACCAAAAGAGAAGAAAATAAAACTTTACAAATCAATAAATCTGATGAAATTCGATATCATATATGTAGAATTAAAGGAACAACATCTCATCAGTAGCGTAAGAAGCAAAACAAAACGAAATTGAAAGCGCATCTAGGAGCAGGGAAAACTTCTAGATGTAATAATAATCGAAGTCTTTTCTACACTTTCAGTGCTATAGAGTTTAAAATAATGCAGCAATTTTCTGTAAAACATTATTTGATAAATTTCATGTTATCCATATCTGACATCTAGGCTAGTGAATTCCCTCTAGAACCAAATATCCACTTGCAGACACATCAACCCACTAGTTTCAAAATACAAGTTTACGACTGTTGAATAAGTCTAGTGAATTTTGATATGTTTTTACAAAGCAATATACGCACTTCATTACAGGATCAAAACACAAGTACCGACAATACAAAACAGAAAAAAGGAAAACAAAGACCACTCGATAGCTAGGTTTACGATGTTTTTACATATCAGGGAGCAGCCTCTCATCAGTGGCATTACATGTAAAAACAAAAAATAGAAAGTCCGAGATTTAAACATGGTTAAACAAGTCCCAATACTAAACCAAATCCAGCGACAGAGACAAATCAGTACACACGACAATCCATAAATGAAGATAAATGAAAAACGACTTAAAAGCACAATTTAAACAACTCGGAACTAACAAAATAAATATTACGGAGGTAAATATTTTGCGGATAGGAAAGCTATTCTTTATTTTCAATGACATCTTTCATAGCTAATTTCAAATATATTTGTTCTGTATCATGTTAGAGAACAATCAGTAACTCATTACAGGATCAAAACACAAGAAGTATGGACCATACAAAACAGGAAAAGGAGGAACAAAGACCACACGAAAGTTAGGTTTACGAAGTTAGTCATATCTAAAATACCCCAGATATTTTGTCGTGTACACAAGTGGCCATAGATATTTAACAGTTTTTATAAAAGGCCAAAGATAATTCATCGATTACATGAGAGGCGATAGATATTTTGTCGTGTAAATAAGAGGCCGTAGATATTTTATAGTGTACATCAATCAAATCAAATTTAGGAATTATAAGAGATGATTTTATTACGTTATTCAGAAAGAAAATGTCAAAATATTTAGTTTTTGTATACACAATTGTCCAACAGACCATTTTCTACCCAAAAGTAAATTCGAGGCAACTGCTCTTTTTATTTATTTGACTTATCGTACAAATTCCTGGAGACCTGGGAGGCCGGGTGGGCTAGGTAGTTTATTTAAACTTAACTGTTCAGATAACTTTATTCTATCACATTTACGGCGTGATTTCTGACTTTGTAGCATACAACAACGGACTGCGTTTAACTCGCACCGAACGTGATAAGGTCTGTCAGTTACCTGCCAAAGGTCGGTTGCTCACGCCGTGTACTCCGGCTTCCTTCACCAGTAAAACTGACCGCCGCGATATGACTGAAATATTGTTGAAATTGGCGTTAAAGCCCAATCAATCACACAAACAAACCAATTACTCTTTTACTTTTTGCATAAAATTTAACTCAAAGCTGATCTACAAAGCATGTCAATTTTCATATAAATACATCAATCAAATACTAAATAATCTTTTCTCTGCTCCATTTACCAACTTATTATTCATATCTATCAGCGGTAATAAATAACTAATAAGAGAATATTGATTGACAGTATAGTGGTGATATATTTGAATGAGCGATTAAAGGCAAGACTTGGTCATCTAGGGATAAAATGGATTCTGTGGAACAAGCTAGTCTGTCAGCAAATTGATAGAAAATTTGATTATGTGCGAAAACATAATTGCAAAACACTATAGCACCATACACACATGATACACTTTGGTTTTCAGCTAAAGTCAACAAAAAATATATTATAACGTTAATATAGAAAAATAAGAGACTTCATGATAATGCGATAGCAGACTGAACTATATAAAGATTACAACATTTTGACTACATAGATATGTTTTAGTTTGGAATGATGCATTTTTAATTTAAGTAAAGTAATCTCAAACACAAATCTAAGTGCAAAAGAAACTCCTTACCTAGTTCACATAAGTCCTATATGAGCTTTGTGAACCAGATGTTTAGACGTATATCAGTTTTTATGTAAAATTCATATGAAATTTGAGTAATTTAATTTTTCTCCAATTACACCCAATGGCGTGTGATTCGTAGGAAATGTCGAAAAAAGATATCATTTCGATTGTTCACTTTTTGTGAAATTAATTTCATCTTTAAAGAAAATGTTGCTAAGATGTTATTTACTTTTTTCAAATACTATTCCTACAATATTATGACCTAATTTCTACGAAACGTCCTTTTTTCCTATTACTTTCATAGCTTTATTTATATACAACATGACAATGAAGGTTTCCTTAACGAGACAGAACGACTCACCATTATAAAGGACTTGTAGGTGCAAATGAGTTAAGTTGTTTTTGTTCATTTTCTTCTGCACTCCCACCTGGTTTAAATGTTATCATTGTTTCCTGTTTCTGTCGATGATTTGCTTCGGTTATGTTTAAACTAGATTTGCAATTCGTTTTCCTCAACTCAATATCACTCTGTTAAATTTCTTAAGTTTCATGATCAACAGTAAGACGAACTTCAAAATACATATGTTCGGTTGTAGCAGTTCCAATAACAAGACAAACAAACAGGCTGTATATGCTATCTTAGAGAAAACTGGGCCGCATAAAATCGGTTTCGGAGGGGGTCTTTCCTTGTATTGCACTTGGTAGAATTCCTCGACATGCAATGAATTAGCTTCCTATATTTAAATTTAATTCGAGTGGAGTACTTCTTCTCTTATTTCTATCCTGGCAAGACTGATTGCATAAATACGTTAATTTTTTCCGTAAAATATTAATTAATTACTATAAATTTCCAAGGCTTTTTCTTCTGATGCAGAGGTAACCCTCGCTTAACTTGGACTCCTGTTCATTTCAATACGGTTGTTTCGAATCATTTCTATTCCGTCTACTTTTTTTAATTTTCGTCTCCCAGACCTCGTGACTTCGCTTGAATGTAAGGCATCACACTTCCGATTCTATGCCTGGCAACTATAATCCACACTTTATTTTATTTGACATGTGATGTA
>JARWCS010364567.1:0-10493 GCA_034783895.1 Geukensia demissa | reverse complement strand
AACGTTAAATGACAGTTTATGTACTCATAATTCATCTGAATAAAAGTTATACTTGTATCATTTTGAAAAGAGTGTAAGAAAAGATCTCAAAATGAAACTTAAAATCGTCTTTTGTGTTGTTGTTTTTCGCCCTTTTTTTATTTTGTCAATATGTACCCTAAATGTCACTTGTCAATTCTGATCACTGATTTAATAAAGGTCGTTGATTCATATTTAATAAAGAAATAAAGGTTTACGAGCAAATTAAACGTCTAAACCATTTTTTGTCTGTCCAAAAAAATAAATATTATCAAAACAAAGGTGATGCTTAACTTTTGGTGGACTGTATTTTTATAGATTAATGGGTTTCAAAGTGAAATATAGTGCCTTTATGACTTGAGTGATGTAAAATCGCCCAAACAAAACAAAAGCTATATAACTACAACATCTTATGTATGTCAATTTTGAATCAGACAAAAAACTACTATTAGTTTTTTTAAAGATGTCATGTCACTTCGTTTCCATGGTAACTGTAGTTAATTTTCTTATATTGTTACACCAGAAACTGTCTTATAACTTGAATATTTCATCTGAAAAAAGTTTAAACCAAACTGAGAGAAAAAGAACAATTTTCCAAAATCCACACCAATATTTATCATTCAGTAGATTGCTGGCACAAGAAAAACAAAGTTTGTCAAGAACAAAACAAAATTTAACTAGAATTGTACAAAATCAGAACGGGTAAAAGACTAAAAATATGTCTAGTTTCAGAAAAATGTTCATAAAATGTTTATAAAAATATTTTCAAAATTTTATATCATGTGACTTATAACAAATTACCAATTTTAAATATATATGGAAAATTTAGGTATGCTATATGTACATTTCAAGGCGTATTATTTTATCAGTAGCATTAGAACCGAAACAAAGGAAGTCAAAGATTCAAATATAGCAAAATAAGCACTCAAATCCAAACAAACCGAAATGAGAAGACAATTCCGACGGCAAAGATAACTACTAAGTGCATTATTTTTCGAGGTCTTTCCGTATTTTCAGTGTTTTTAGAATTATATATAGCCAATTCAGCAAATTTCTGTTAAACATTGTTTGATGAATTTCATGTCAGACAAGTCTGACAACTGGGTTGGTGAATACCCTCGGGGACCAATGTTCCACCAGCAGAGGTATAGAACCAGTGATTTCAAAACACATAATTGCCAATGTTAAATAAATATAATGGAAAATTTAGGTAGGTAATATGTACATTTCAAGGCGTAACCTCTCATCAGTAGCATTAGAACCGAAACATAGGCAGTAAAAGATTCAAAGATAGCAAGAGAAGCACTCAAGTCCAAACAAATAGAAATGGAAAGCAAATTACGACGGCAGGGATAACTACTAGGTGCATTATTTTCGATGACTTTCCATATTTTTATTGTTTCAGAATTTTAGCAAATGCAGTAAATTTCTGTTAAACATTGTTTGATAAATATAAATCATATTTCCGCTGTGTGTTATTTTGACACTTTTCACGAGTATTAATACAACAAACCTGGTTCGTAATCGACTTTATAAAAATTACTATCCAACAATGGCGTCTTCTCGCTTGCTTCAACTACGGGGTCTTCCTTCAATTCGGACTGCTTAGTTGATTTCTGCCATTTTGGCCACTGAACCATGGCTATATCGCACGCTGTCCCGGCGGCCATTATAGAAAAGAAGCATGCTATCACCACACTAAATAAAAATGTAAAGGGGCTGTTAAAACCAAGCAATTTTTATTTCCATCAAAACAAAAAAAAAACACAAAAATGTATTATATTCTCCACAAATAAATTTACCATAAATAAACTTTTTGTAACTTGCAACTTTATGCATGACTCTTCGGTTAAAAACTATAAATGAAAAAAAGCATAAATAATGTCTCCACTTTCGACTGTAAGGTGATGTACTTTAAATAGAAGGTCAACATATATTGTATCGGATTTAACAGTGGTTTTTTTTATAAATGTTAAATCGTTTGTGTGATGTTAATTCATATTTCACATGATGAGAAACCAAACTCCAACAGAACATTCTGCAAAACGACCAAAACAAGGCCTTGGTGGATCCATCTAAGAACGATTCATTTTCATTAAATCCTACTGACTTACAGGACTATTAAAGCTCTGTTGTCAAAAGGTCGATCTGGTTCCTGACATACAGCTTTTAATGCCATGAATCTGTAATTGGTCAAATTTAGAAGTGCTGAAAAGAAAATCTCGTAGTAATGAAAAATGAATGATAAGTGAATTATATTTGTAATAGATATAAGCCTTTGTTTATTATGCTATCATTCGTATAATTATTCGATTAACTATTATTTTACAAGAGAAATTTATTACTACTGATAATACTGTGAATCTGATTTTTGTCGTTAGCTTCGCCACTGCTACCAAATGGATAACATATGTTTTACTCTGACTAAAATTCAGCAACATTATGTCCAATATCAAAATATCAAAACCGATAATACATGTATAAGGCATCAGTAATTTTCCTAGGGACGGTTAGGATATACAAATAAGCCTTTTGGTTTTTTGTGGCCAAATGTATAACAGAATGACAATCTATAGGTGTTAAAATAAAAACAAAATGGTAGAAAATCCCGCTTATGGTATTGAAATCGCTAAAGTCATTCTTGGTCAATACTTGATTCCGTGGAGTAAATCAAATGAAGGGCAAAGTATATTCCCCAAGGGAAAACATAAGTGCAATGGCTTTATAAATACTACTTTAGTATTGAGGAATGAGTTTTCTTAATCTAAGATTAAACTTGAGAAATACTTTTTAAGTCTATATGTACCACTTAAGTAAAACGGAAAAGTTTCCTTAATTTATGTGCTTTCTTAGCATAGTATGAACTCTAGTAGCTTTGTAGCTATTTAAAACTAGTAATTATACTATTAAAAAATTGTTTCTTACTTTCGCTAACCAATATTTGTGTGTCTGTTTCTGAACAGCTATCAGGCACACACATTCCAACATTTATCGTTGTGTACTGAAACAAAATAGGTTAAATCGTATCACAATTGCAGAAATAAATAAAAAAATGAATAAAAAGATGAATTTCTTAACTGAAATCATTATAAAGTTATATGTTATCTGCCTTCGTGCTGGCGAATATTGCCTTTTAAAAGACAGATACTTAGAAGGTAAGTCGAAGGCGAACCTTTGTAGTATAGTATCTTTTTTTACAGATAATGGACGCCAAAACAAAGTCAGATACCATTTATATCTGAAGTTTTTAACCTTTGATGTAGAAACATTTTGCGACATTTGTCCGTATTAGTGAAAGGCTAACAATGAACTACAAAGCAAGGTGACCAAGTTATACTTTGTTTACTAAAATAAAATATGAAGTTTCACATTTGTATTTCGGGGCCTTTTACAGCTTTCGTTATGGTATGTTCATTGTTGAAGGCCGTAATGGGACCTGTAGAAGTTTAAATTCTTATGTCATTTGGTGGGTGGCTGTCTCATGGACAATCATATCCACATCTCCTATTTTTATATCATTAAAAGAAAAAAATATATGATATCCTTAATTTAATTCTTGTCCAAAAATTAAACTCTAACAATATATCTTCTGCTCGTCCATTTCTATTTTGATAAATAAACAAGTTGGTCACAAATCGAGGGCAAACGTAGTTTGTTTGTCCAAAATTGAGAAAAATTGCTTAAACATTTCCCGCCAGTTTTTGAAAATAGTCAAGAGGTAGTCAAACTTGATTGCCGATTGGCTGGCGAACTGTAAACATTATACCTTGAAATGTACATATAGCATACAAAAATTTTCCATATTTATTCAACATTGGTAATTTGTATTATATAATGTTTAGCAAGGAAAATCCCTTACACTATAATTCATAAAAATGTACTTTCATCAATGCTGCTTACTTATGGAGATATGTGTCTGTTTTTGCACGACTAATATATCAAAACAAATTCTTGACAATGACCTGATTAAAATAATAAAACAATACCACCAATGTAACATTTCTTCCACAAACCTTTGGTAGTACTGGTGGTACTGCTTCTAAATTGACCACCTGTACAGAACAGTACTGTCCACCAAACGAGTAAGTAACATTATTGACAGCGGTTGTCGCTTTAACGTCCAAACACTCTTCATAGTCCCCTAACCACGTAAATCCCCCTCCTAGTATATTGGATGGAGGCTTACCTATTGCGTCGATCACTAAAATAATGCGAAAAAATACAAAATATGAACAATATTGTATCGTTTCCCAAATTTGAACATTTTACGTTACGGAATTAGGATATTAAACAAACAAATAAAGTGCTAGGATATTTGGCAAACTTTGCATGTGTAATTTATGCCTAAGGGAATAAGAAGAATGCGTTTGCAAATATTATCCTGCAGAATTTTCAAAATATTGTGTTCTTTTATAAACTCGACAGATGTTTTACAGGGCAATACATGTATGGCTTACACTATTGCCTCCGTGCGTCTTCATTTTTTCTTTATATTCTTTATATTCATTCTATGTATGTGTATATCTTTTATCTAGGACATAATGAAATCGTTGTTACTTTTGTTTAGAATTGTAGGTATTAACTGTAATCAAATGAATTTAAACATGACAGATAATTAAAGGTGTAGCATTCATTGATCATATAAGAACTGTGTTCCGCCATCTCGCCATATGTATGTTTGATGCATGTAATAACCACTATATAGTGAAATCGCTGTATCCATTATACGGGATAATAAGGATCTACATTTCAGCATAGGAAAGAATTACCAATGTTATATCACGCTATATTCCACTTCACTTGGTGTTAACATGAGTAACACGATTGACGACAAATGCGGAGCAAGACTTACGAACGTCTAAGTGCGTATAAGAAGCGTTCGAAGATACCAATGGGGCTGACAGAAATCGTCAGTCAGAAGACAGACACGGCCGTGGCCAACAACATGAACAAAAGACTGCGCACAACACTCTACTTGAAATTGTTGACGTCAAGCCAATTTTTCACACGAGTTGAAGTTCGAATTGCCATTATATTTGCAAACAACACTACACTGACAACTAAAGCTGGAGTTACACGTATCCTACAAAAACTAGAGTAAGTTCAGGTGCCCTTAAGGGTATGAAACTCCTGCTCCACTTATTCAGATATTTCAATATCTAATCAATTTACAGAATGTAAGTTAAAATATTAATAAAGGACATAGGGAAACAACAGTTGTTTTAAACATTTCATTTTATCACACGTGGGAAAAATAAATTGAAAAACAAACATTAACTTCATAAAATATGACTGATCTTACTATTTTAAGACCTTATTTGTCTGATCATGGTCAATCCAGAAAAGCTTTTTGCACCCAGATTTACGCTTCAAAAAGCTTTTTACACCCAGATTTATGCTTCGAGATATTTTTATATAAACGTATGTAAGGGGTTATTCGTGTCCTTTTTGCATATATTCCATATTTTTAAATATTGACTTTTAAGAATACTTGTTTAGAGAATAATTTAGAGGTATAGGCAGATAAGCCGCTCTCACTCTACTAAATAATCACACACAACCAAGGAAGCTCTGGGTTTACTCTTGGTCTGCTACCTGACAAACCCTGGAACAGCTGCGGAACTGCTTTGTTGTGTCTGTGCTTTCTGGCTGCTCTTAGACTACCCTAGCACCGACATGGGCTTGTTTTGCATTTACTCTGGTAGAGCGGTGGGTTTTCACTTGGACTGCTTATGGTTTGCTCAAGGACTTAACATGGACAATTCTGGGACAGCATTTGATATTAGATCTAGAACTTTAGACTGTTGCTTTTTTGTCTTAGTATAGAGAGATTTGAGCATGTTGAGAGTGCACTTCGTGAACATAAAAAACTATAACGTCAATGAGAGAATAAAGATTTACTTGATCATATTTTAATCACATTTTAATCATAAGGGATCTCTATTTAACGTACTTACTTTTTAAAGCCCAAAATTGTTCTTCAGATATTCCTTGTGTGATTCCAGACATATGTATTTTACACATCTCTGATACTTCAGGCTTTGGCGGTGCTGTCGGGCCTGTTGTTATCGCAGGAGCTGTACTTGAAAATGGAACATCAGTAACATTATCTGCAGCAAGCTGTTCAGCAAAAAAGCGAGGATTGAATTTCCAAAAGTTAGAAATAGTTCTTAAGTCTGTACTTTTTGAGATACTCTCCACAATTTTTGAGTACTCGTTTGGTGCTCTACGAATGTTGAAATTTGGTTCGTGTAACAGCTTATTTACATTTATGAACTTATTTTCATATCCATCATTGTATTCAGATGAACATGTAGTTTTGACGAGCAATAAAACAAACATAGAACAAAACAGCAGATTCATTTTGTTTTTCCAGATCTAGCTATGAGATTGTATTTCTGTCATATGTGATAGCCGATCGGAAACAATGTTTGTATCGATGATAGAATCTCAATTTTATCTTTAACATACAAATCAATTATGACGTTTATAGATAGTTATCTAAGTTTATCAAATTCATTATTAATATTTCATCAATGCATTTCAGAACACATGACATTTTGTTATTACGAAACACAGTCATTTTATAGGACGATTTAAACATTTGATTTTCATTTCTACACATGTTCTACTTGATATTCTCATAGTAGTTTTTGATAAATAAAAGAATTTTGTGAAATATCTTTTTTATTACGTACCGAAATAACTTAAATTTAAAACTTGAAAATTTGTTTTTCGTTGTTGGAACAAGTGTCAGTTATTTACAGGAATTGTGTTTCAAAATGCATTAATCAAAACATGAAATATTTCATTATATTGGTGAACATATATATATATATAGGCATTCCTTGGTGACTGAATCGATTTTCTTAATAGAAAAATCATTTAAAAAGTCAAGACAAATATACCCGTATAAATCTACAAATTGTCTGAAAACGGACGGAAGAAATGCATTGAGTTTTCAAGGAAATATTAAACGTAAACAACAGTTGTTCAAAATTAATATAAAAAACCTAACGGTAGTTTTAACTAAGGGGAGATTGGCATTTTTTATTTTGGTTGAGGCATAATCTACTTGTAGCAGAAACGACAGTGTGGTGTAAGCAGTCGCATTTGATGCGAATTGTTCCTTGTATTAATAAGTTTGTTTGTTGTGTGTTTATGGTATGTTTCCGTAGTTACACAGAAAAAAAGACGAATTGAACTTTGCTGCATCAGTCATCTCTTTTTAATATTACAGAATCGACCTTTCGAAAGATTTCTGCAAAGCTATCTACTATAGGCTCATTCCATGCTATTATGTTTCTAAAAATAGATTAAGTTGAACTATTTAAAGTCTTGTAAGCCTGTTCTAAATACCATTTAGTTGGCCACTTGATATTTGACAGAACAGATTTTGAAACTGTTCATCTTTTTACTTATTAATTATTTATTTGTCATACTTATTTAAATTGTGTTAATACTTAACATAGAAAACGACAAATATCACAGTTTTTATAATTGCATTATCGTATTTGCTACGATCTAGTTAAATATTCAAATTTCAAGCCTTTGCTTGAACTACGAGATTGTCCAAATTATGATAATCTTGGTTGAACAATATTAGATTTTGTTTCTCAAGTTTTTCAACCGAGTGATTTGGCTTTTTATTTTAAAATAATGTCTGATCACCAAGCTGAATAGTGATCGTCAATCAAAGTCCGCTAAGCTGGACGTAGCGTCGATAATCATTGCACGTGGTGTTGATAAATCTTTTGGCAGAAAATAGATTTTGGCGTGAATATCGCATTAAATTAGAAAATTATAATAATGATATTGAAAAGCATTATCAATAAAAAAACGAAGAGTAGGTGGTATTAAAACTCTTCCTTAAGATCAACAAACTAGAGGCTGAGCCTGTAGCGCTAATCTGACATTTTCCAAAAAAGTTTCAGAGGAGAAGATTTGTTAATGAATCAGCTAATCAGAAACAAGATGTGGTTTTGTCCGATTGGGACAAAATGAAGAAACTTTCTAAAGGGCTTTCCAATAATGATCTACATCAAATATTAATCCATTTCATCTTTTGATCAACGAGATGCATTAAAATTGATAAAAGTAAATATCCAAATTAATGCATCTCGGTGATCAAAAGTTCTGATTTTAAAATTGCTATATACCTATCGAAATTATTTAAGTGAGATGTGTGGTTCAAATTTCTTTAAATTCATGCGTTTTCTTTTAAGTTTAAAAGTAAAAAACTAAACAAAATATAAAGCAAATGAAGCAAGTAAAATTTATGCGATAGATGGTGTTGGGAGCCCTTAATAAGAACAAAGATTTTTACAACCTGTAAAAAATCAGAATGACCGTAGCCTTGTTGCCCAAACGGGAAATCGCAAAATCACATCATACATCGTACGTGATGATGAATGGAACCAATCGAAAGATCGAATAGAGTCTTATTTGTTGGATTTTTTAAAATTTGAAATCCTTCCCCAACTTGATTATAGCTTCAAGCTCTCGTGTTTCCCAAAATGGTTGGTGATTTTGAAAGGCGTATCCTTGAAAGTCATTTCCTCTTTACAGCAATTGTGTGTAGTCTATGATTAGCTCATTTATTCATTGACTTGTGGGTGTGCTTCAACTGTGTAATCTGATTTGATGTTAAAAGGAATTCGAAGATACCAAAGGGGCAGACAGAAATCGTTAAGTCGGAAGACAGACAAGACCATGGCCAACAAAACGAAACGAAAGACAAACATATTATGTTAGTTAGTTATCAGGATGATAAAGTAACTTTCCAGGCATTCGATTGGGTTCTTTTATTGGTCATCTCTGTGACGTATACTTATTCGATCTGTCGATTGGTTCCATTCATCATCACGTGCGATGTATGTGTGATTTTCAAGCTCACTTCATGCAACAATGCTGCTGTCATACTGGTTGTGATACATTTTCTGTCCGTCTGTCCGCCAAACTTTCCTGGTGAAATCCTTCTATTTGTTTGATTTTGATTTGTCGTGCCTTTGAGGTCTACGCATTTTTTTACGGCTCTTCTTCTCTAGACGTGATCAAATAACTTACTTTAAAAGTCCAGTGTAGAATACCCATGTAGGAGATCAAAAGTGCATACTTTAAAGAGACAAGACAAATTCGAAACAAACTAAAAGATAAACCGAAAACAAAGGCCTGAACCACACGAACTCCTCTTCAAACCAAAAGTGGGAACAGGTATTCTGGAAGGGAAAGCACCCCTGTTTCGCCCATGGCACCCGTTGTGGAAACCTAAATGTCAAAAATCAGTGTAAAATTTGGAGGTTAGATTTGTCTGTTCGTGTCAAATCGGGAAGGAATTGCAATTAAGAAATTCTATAAACATAAATTTGCATGGGAACATGGTTCATTCGAATTCCACTCCAAAAGCTTGCATATTGATTCTTAATAAATAAGAAATCAACAACAACTTAGTTAAAACAACAAAATTCAAAAATCATATTTAATATAAAACAATCATATTTCACCACAGTAAAAATAATATACACGTGTGTACAAGTTTATGTACCAATAGATACAAAAATAAAAACATGTCTAACAGAAAAATGAGATCTGTAAACATGTATTATAATCTTAATAATCTCGCTGAAACCTTTATCGCTTTTTCTCTTGTCTTTTGAAAATAACCTTTTCTAGACCCATCATCGGTGATTCAAATGCTAATGAGGCAACAAACGCGACTCCAAAAGACACAACGAGATGTCCAAGAAATAGATATATCTGCAATAAATAAAATTAGGAATTAAGTTTTGTTCTTAATTGAAAATACAGGTTTGTGTAGTCAAAGATTCTGTTCTATTTTGTTTTGTTTAGTCGCACGGTTTTTTAAAGTTTACCTTGGTATTTCGGACTGTGTGATTCGGATGTTTCCAAAAGGTAGTCTTAAAGAGCGGTACTAATTACTGTTCACCTTTTTTTATATTTTTTGTTTAGACGTTTTATAAAAGTTTATGTGGAATGTACTGTAAAGTTTTTGTGTGTCGTTGTTGGTCATTTTTGTATTTTAGTAAAGATGCTCTCTGAACTTGTACTTTGTGTTACTTGACCCCCTTGCCATTATTATTACTCCTGTTTTATTCTGATAGAACAGTTTTAACATTTTAACCACTCATAAAATAACAAAGATTATGCGTTACAAGTTCTATGTATCTTCAGCTTTTGATACTTTCCTCTGCATTTTTTTTCTGTTAGCCATCCAGTCTGTGGTGCACCTTCTTCTGGGTCTTTTACTTTTTATGTTTAATGGTAATGTTTGATGAATTTGAATTTTATTAATTTTGTTTGTTATAATCGTGGATCATTAGATATTGACATGTGCTTGTAAAGTCCAGTGTAGAATACCCATGCGAGAAATCAAAAGTGCATAGTCCAAAAAGACAAGACAAATTTAAAAAAAACTAAAAGATAAAATGTAAACAAAAGGAACAAAAACTTGGAAT
>JARWCS010364556.1:0-10494 GCA_034783895.1 Geukensia demissa | reverse complement strand
AAGACATAGTACGCACAACACTACATTGAAAACGAAAGCTAGAGTTACACGTACCCCAAAAACACCAGGCTCAGGTCAGATGCTATGGAAGGACAATCAACTCCTGCTCCACTAGTGGCACCCGTCGTGTTACTCGGTAGACAAAGGTTTGTACCTTGATGGATGTGGTCACTTAGGCATTTGCACCATATCTGCTCTTCTCTATATTTCAAATCATTTGACAATCGTTTGTTATTATTTTTTACATTTTTCATGTATAAATACTAAGCAGAATTGAATGAATTTTGGTGTGATTGTTCCTTAGGATACTCTGCACAAATTATCTTTAGGATTTTTCATCACTGAAGTTATGGTCTCTGTTATTAAAAAAGAATCTACATTTAACTTTAAAATGGTAAGGCTTAGCCATATTCTGACATATGGAGGAAGTGTTTAGTATGATGAGATCTATCCGCCGTCGAATTGTGTTGATCTATTATCCAATATTGGAGTTCATTTTCTTTATGTGGGAATTGTACGACGGTTTCTTATTGAAGCCATTGTCCTTGAATTGTAAAAATAAAGATTTTGGAGTTTTCAGCACACCATTGAAATTTTAATTTTTTATCAAAATCATTATCTCCCTTGACTTACATATATATTTCAGCAAAACTTATTTCATTTGATTTATACCTCCTAGATTTTCATTGATTTTTATTTGAGAAATTTTATTTTGGTATCTTTTATCTTGGTTCAACAATTTAGTTATTGTGAAGGTTCGAAACAACTTTATCCTATCCTAAGGATTTGTTCAGAGATATAAAATGCTTTGATAATGTACCTTAAATACATGCTTTGAATACTTGAGATAACCATATCCTTTATGAAATTTGCTCACATGCCCAGGTGAGCGATTGAGGCTCTAGAGCTGAAGTCTCTATATGATACCAATTACAACTAGCGCTTATGTCCATATCAACTATTTCGTTCTACAAAAATTTCCTCTTCTCAAATAAACGTAGTCAATTACACATAATTTACTCTAGCTCATTTTGCACGGCTTTTAGATTTTCCCCCATCGAAATTTAAAACTTTTTAGTATTATAGTTTCTTACAATGTGTTAATTCTACTTGCAGCAGTAGTCTTGAACAAAATGGATTGAATCGCAAGTCTTCGAATCTCTGCATTTAATCTTAATATCTCGTGAAGGTCAATATATAAATCACTGTTTGGAAAGATAAATCAACAACAAATAAATGGATCTACTTTACATTTTAATCCACTTTTGCATTTTAAAGCAAATCGATGAAAATATGCATTAAAATAAAACAAAATTGATAAAGTGAAAATATAACATTAATGAATAGTCATTATTTAAGTAATTTCTAAACCTAACTGTTGTACTGAATCGGACAAAATATTAAAAATATTTTTTCCAACACAACCTAAAGAGAATATTCCAATTAATCATCACACTTATTATGAAAAGATAAATTTCAGTGAGACCGCTCTCCAACTTCCAGATAAATAGAGGACTGTGTATACAAGGCCTTCATCAAGGGTAGAATTTCACTCTCTATGATAAGCTCTAAATCGCCCCTTGTACTTGAAAATAAAACTTGTATATTTAAAAATAATAGCTGAATTCTGCTCCTGCCTTAATATTGTCAAAAAGTACATGAAACAAAACATTTAATACAACGACAAACCTATGACAACATAATTGAGAACTGTATGTGATAAAAATTTATAGTAGAGCGGCGAATAGATGATCGATCAAAATGGAAGTTACCCAAATACCCCAAGGAAAAAAGGTAATCATTGGAATGTTTTTAATTGTAGTTACATAATATGTTTGTCTTTAAAATCAAAAATGGTAAGAAGTGTGAAAAACGGGGTCAAAAGTTAATGGGGAAATAAATGCAAATTTTAGCAACTGAAGGAATTTCTACCGAATCAACGCCAAATCTAATAATCAGTCATAATCCAAGCTCATCTTGGAAGTAGAATAAAACAGCTATTCAACTTGTCATGTAAAACCTATTAGGTATGTGGGTAATTCAAATTTTTATTTAGTGGCTTATCTCGATTGCGGCACTAATTAATATAGAACGTTAATAATTGATTGAATATATTTGTTTATGTTGAAGAGATGACAGTGGCCAAAGGAGATTCTTTTTAGAACGTAATTATGGAGGATGTGCTAGTGATGCTGGTTGGTTTGTTGCCGTGGAAAGGATAACTGGCGGTTGTGGTTGGGAACTGCGAAGCGGCAACAGACCTTACTTTTTGTACAGTGATACATCAACTTATGAAACACAGGATGGTGAGTAATTATGAAATAAACAAACGTTATTGAATACATTTGTGTAAATTTCTTGCCGGTAATTAATCACAATTCGCAGATTGTGACTAATCAAGACTTTGTAAACCCGTAGCGTATGGGGACACTGAATGAGCAGGATCTGCTAACCCATCTAAAGTCGTCTTCGTTTTATAAGGTTCCTGTTGCACAAGCTTTAGTTTGCTATGTTTGTATAGTACTGCTGTCCATTTTTGTTTCTTTTTTTAGTATCGTATTAATTCGTTTTTATGTACTTATGATTATAAATTCGTCAATCATATGTCCTACCAAATATCAGTAACTTATGTTTGAAGGATTTATAAATATTAAAAATCCCCAGATATATGCAAACACAGTCTTTCAAACGGCTATAATTGCCATGTTGGTATATTCAGCTTTGATTTTACGATAAAATGGAGAATATAAAGAAATGGTTTATCTTTTAGATTTTTATTATTAGCTTGTCTAATTTAATGATCAGTTATTTCACATAAGCTTACTTGCCGCCCTGACCGAATAATTAACATATTTACATATTTGAATTGATTTGTAGCCATGGACATTGCAGAAGTATTTGCCATTTCTGTCGGTGAGTATTCCTTAGTCATAATCATACATTTGCTTTTGGTAATTCAAGGCAATTAATATCGAGAGATTTATCAGCAGTCGGTGGCGTTTCGCTATGCAACATTAATGCTACAAATGCATCTAAATGGAATAAAGTTTATGAAATATAGACACCATATTTAGAGTAAGGAGCTGTTTTATGATTATGATTGGCTATGTGACAGCCACCCAGAACGTTAAAAATTGTTAACAATTAGACATCAGCTGATTTACAGATTCCTGGCTAGGGAAAGGCATGTTAAGTATGTGGTTGGGTTAAACATGTTTTTGAGTATTCAACACTTCCCCTAACCTGGGACAGTGGTGTGAAAAAAGGAATAGAACTTTAATGACCAATAGTAGGCAAGGGTCATGTTAGCTTTTTTCATCCCTTTGCGTCCGTCGTCCTCGTCCGTACACTTTTACATGTTCATCTTCTTCTCTGAAACTACTAGCTAGGTCAAATGGAACCAAACTTAACGGGAAGCATCTATGGAAGGTCCTTCACAAGAAAAAATTTTCTTCTTTGAAACCACTTAGCCAAAATGGAACAATATTTTAAGGAATTATCTATGAAAAGTCCCTTACAAAGTTTGTCAATTGTCAGTTCCAAAGTTTGCTCATTTCATCCTAATCGGCATGTTCGTCATGATTGATTCTTGTTTCTGATTGGCTGACACATAACAAAATTCTTCTCCGCTTAATCAAATAAAACAATATTTTTACAGGAGGCATGCATTCAAGGTCCTTTAAAAAGTCTGCTGATGTTGAATCGATCAGACAAAAAGCATGGCCGCCATGGTTGATTCATGTTTTTCAATGGATGATACATTAAAAGATATTCTCTTATAAACCACTTGGCCAACTGGATTAATATTTAATATGGAACATTAATGTAAGGTCCTGTATAAAAATTTTTCATTTTGTCTTGTTCACACTACAAACATGGCCACCATGGACGGTTTTTTCTCATGAGCTAAAATAGATATTTTCTCCTCTAAAACCGCTTGGGCGAATAGAACAATATTTAGCAATATGCATCTATGTATAGTCCTTTCTAAAGTTAAAGAAAATCATGGCTACATTGGCCAGTTACATAAAAATAGGTCATGATTTTAGATAATGAACCGTAGTACAAATCATAACGGAAGCTGTAAAAGGTCCCCAAAATACAAAATGTGAGATTATTCTTAAACACGGCAATCGACCCAATCTTTTTGAAAAATGGTGAACAAACAAAACAAATGACTTATAAAAAATGGCAACCAATGGTCTTGAGGTTCCTGGCTTTAGACATGCACATTAAGTATGTGGTGGGGTTAAAACAGTTTGTGCAAGCGAAACCCTTCCCTATCCTACGACAGTGTTGTGACAAGACAGCAATGAAAACGCACTATTAAAATCGGATGAAATGGATTTAAAACTTGAGTTCGATACTGAAAAGCAACAAGTACAATTAAAACTAATAAACATATAGGAAGTAGAAAATGTTTTAACAATGATAAACTGTTTAAGTTCGTATAAAGCTATTAACTAGAAAGTCAATATTAATGTATTATTTTTAAATTAATTTCTCTTATTAATGTTTGTTTCTGATTGGCCCAATGTCAGGTAAGCGATATAGCCTCAGCACTCGGAGCCCCGAGTTAAGTCGATACATAATACACAGAACAGTAAATTTAAAACAGGAGACAACAAGATGTAACTACCTAAAAAACCTCTTTGTTTCAGATTGCTAATTCAAAATCCAAACAATTGATTACAAACCCGGTTCTTTTAGGATAACATCATTAAAAACAAATCCGACAAGATTAAGTGTAAAATATGATAAATAGTCAAAGGAAACAAGGTATTTTTCAAAAATAAAAAAGATCGATAGTATGTAGGACAAAAATGTGATAAAATATTGACTTGAATTAGTAAATTATTGAGCAGAGAGTCAATGTTAATTCCAAAGAAGACAATATTCAAAGATCTGAAAATAATGTTACATAAATTCATTCACGAAACTTATAACTCCAAATAGGTGCTGATTAGATTTATTTATAAATAAAAAGATTACGTTCATTAAAATCTAACACATCGACGTCTACACTGACAAAACGGTCAAATTAAGAGATACATGAGATATATACAACTATAAGGAAACCAAGGGACGTCCACGTAAGGAAAGGGAAACTATGAAATAATAATATCTAGATTTGATATTATCTTTTGGAAAAAAAAAGTTTAAATCTCGAGAAGGACTAGTGCTGATTAGCTTTTTTTGAAAGTAGGTTCTCTAGGGTAAATTGTAGTGAACTATTTGGAGAGGTCCGGGTTATTTACTGCAAAGATATCATCTAGATAGCGGTAAGTATTATTGAACTTTTCTATTAAATAAGATTTAGAAGGATCTTCGTTGTGGAGTTTTGTAATAAACTTGGATTCATAACAGTACAGGAAATAGTCTGCAGTTAAAAGGGCACAGTTGGTACTCATTAGAATTCCAACAAGCTGTCGATATATTTCATCGCAAAAAATAATTTAAATATTGTATATATGAAGTCCGGTAAGTATATCTTTACTAATAATCTTTAACCTCGAGAGGAAAGCTCGATCACTGTTACAAAGTAGATATTTTTTATCTTTTTATCAAATGTCCACTCGATGAGATATAAATTTGTTTAGGTTATGGGGCATTGAAGTATAACGGTTGAAAAATCGTAAGTGTCAACAGTTTCAAAACAAAGGCGCATAGTTTGTCAAACAGATGAAGAGAAATTTGACACTGCGAAAATCGTTAATACCATTATATTCATACAGTTTATTGCAGTATTGAATTATATTTTTTTTCGTCTGAAAGCAAATGCCAAAAGAGCGGAAATAATAATTGTAGTGCGCCAACTGGACGCTGAGATAAGGTGGTGTTGGAAGGATTTTTTATGTATATTAGGTAACCAATACATGGTTTGGACTTAATATGTGTTGAAAAGGAAATCTTGATAGGGGAAAAACATTGAATGTAAAAGAAACATTAGTTTTTCATAAAAGATGTACTGTGCTGTAGAGTACCACCAATAAATGATAGTCTATTTATTTTTTGCCTTCTTAAGACATAATGGACTGTATTCCAAACCCTTGTCAGAATGGTGGAGCCTGTACGGACGAAGGTCTGACGTTTAGCTGCACCTGCACTGGAAGCTGGATTGGAGATACATGTTCCGATAGTAAGTACTTACTGACATTAATGACCAAAATAATCTACGACATGTTTAAATCCGATGCCAACTTTGAGATATACGAAAACCATCAGCTTTTATATATACTATATGGTTAAAATGACAGGGTGATTTTTTTTCCTTTCAAAAACGTTAGATGTTTATCTTAAGATTATTTGCAGTTCAATGTTGGCCGCGTAACCTGTTGCATTGTTTTGGATATTTCTCTAGATCATGCATTAGTATGACTACATTACTGTTTAATTAGTTCATCCTTTACATTTAGCCTAATTAATTTCCGTTGTCTATACCTGCCTTTACTTGGTAAGAGAAATGATATAGAAATTCGAAGATACCAAAGAGGTCAGACAGAAATCGTTAAGTCGGAAGATAGACAAGACCATGGCCAACAAATAAAGACAAACATAGAACACACGACACTACACTGAAAACTAAAGCTGAAGTAACACGAACCCTATGAAAAACAGGGTGAATTCAGGTGCTCCGGAAGAATAAGCAACTCCTTCTCCACCAAAGGCACCCATCGTCTTACTCAGTAGTCAAAGCCGGTATGTAGTCACAATCGATGTTAGTCACAACCAGTATAGGAACGAATTTGTATTCATGACAGTGGGAAGATATCCATTGTCATTTGTGAAATAGATTTTTCGTAACGGGCAATCAAATCATGATGGTGACCAACAAACTTCCGAAGTGATGACTCTTCCCCCGAGAAAGACTTGGCTCAGTAGCTTTCTTGTCAGCTGCAACACATGATAAAGAATTTTGATGTACCGAATAACTGTTACCAGTAACTACTCATGTTAAGAATGTCTATGATCAAAAATTAGGAAATGGTGGATATTCTGACTGGTCACCATGGAGTGGTTGTTCAGTAACCTGTGCAACTGGAACTCAGACTAGATCAAGAACGTGCACGAATCCAACACCTGTTGGAGCTGGAGCAACATGTTCTGGAGATTCTACAGAAACGATCAGCTGTACTCTTAACCCATGTCCAAGTAAGTTTTTTATGTTTTTTTTTCATTTTTTTCATTTTTACCTCGTGTAAATGTTTTATTGGAATTATCAAATTTGATGGTGTCTGTTCAAAATTGGAAAGGAAAGATATATATTTTGCAAGTCTGGTAGAGCAACGTTGGCAGTTTTCGTTCACTTAATATTGTTCGCGGGGATTTCAGCACATGTGCAACATGTGCAGTATACAAATCCTGAGGCATATTCTAGAATAAAGCAAACGTTACTTTTACTTTGAAATATCTGTTTTTTCGAAGTAAACAAAATATCGGTCACATGTTTTGCCTTAATTGTTTTAGATAGACGATAAAACTTTTACTGATGAACGACTGTAGTTATATAAATGGACTACAATAAACGCTACAAACGAACATTCGGCATAGTGAGAACATAATCTCTTACATTTTCTAGTTACTTCACACTTTTTGTTGTTGGTAAAATAATAATTTTTCTTAGTTTTGATATATACATATTCGGGAGTTTACATCCGCACAAAGAAATGCACAG
Source organism: Geukensia demissa (assembly GCA_034783895.1). NCBI lineage: Eukaryota > Metazoa > Mollusca > Bivalvia > Mytilida > Mytilidae > Geukensia > Geukensia demissa. The sequence goes on along the minus strand of JARWCS010364556.1, from coordinate 2,819 downwards.
GGTTTGGAGACAGAAAGGAACTTTGCATTTCTAGTATGTTTTCCTTGATTTTTAGAATTAAATGGAAGAAAACATGCACATAAAGCTAGTTCCAATTATAAGAATGAAATTATCCGGGAGAAGGTAAATTATTCGTGGCCATTGTTTATCCGCGTTAATAATATTATTTAATATTTGATTAAACAGTGGCCGAAATAAGACGAAACCGGACGAAAACTGCCGACAAACCAAATCGTTTTCGTTTTGAATCCTCCATATCAAAACCAAAACTTTTAAAACTTATTTAAATATAGTCAATAAAATAAGAAAGAAACCATAAATATACGAAAGGATTAAAAGATACTGTAAAACTCTGCTAATTAATATGTGGACGAAAAGTACCAACGTTTGTCTAGTACCTTGCAAAACATTAAAAGATAACATGCAAAATTCCCTGATTGCTACAGAGAAAGTCGGGTCAGTAAAAAGACTCTCTAGTAGTTATTTTAAGTATAAAATTGAATTTTTGTATTCAAGAAATATCTTTTACATAATTGTACTTTATAGGAAAATTGAAAAAAAGTATAACTACGTGTCCAATCAACAAAAGGTGACTGAACCTAGAAGAAACAAACAAAAAAAAAAAAAAAAAAAAAAAAAACAATACGGACTCTTTTGATGTCACTACTCGTTGACGCTTTTATAGAAAATTTGATGACGATTTCGATCGAATAGTTACTCCCTTGGGTGAATCGCGTTTTACACGTAAAATATCGAATTCTATTTTCCTGGAAATATTATGATAATTATTACAATACTATTACAATATTTAGTTAATGGAGAGTGGGGTAGTTGGGCATCATGGAGCTCCTGTTCTGTCACGTGTTCTACCGGTTCGAGATCCAGATCGAGGTCGTGTGATAATCCTCCCCCACAACATGGTGGTACAACATGTGCAGGATCTTCAAGTGAATCAGAGTCATGCACTCTGATCGCTAATTGTCCAAGTAAGTATTTTTTTTTATTATAGTCATTTATATATGCTATTTGCTATTTTAAAAATCTATCACAACACTATATATACCTATTATAAATTGTTTTCTTGTGCTGTGTGGAGGTCGTAAAAAGCTTCCCCGTGCTCGAGTTGTATGCTCTTATCTATTTCCGGGTACTGGAATGCATGTTGAAAAGATACAGTTTGCATATTTTAATCAGTGTAGTTTGTAAAATGTCCTGATTGTTATATTTAAATTTGGATTTTGGTGTTCTTTACGTCATGATTTCATATATTTTATTTGGTCAATCAGTGTAAATAGAAATTTATAAAGTTTGACTGATCTATTTGTGGCCCCTTGTCTTATGAAGGTAAATTCAGAAACACGCTTTACACGAAGTTAAATTTGGCTTTGGATTATTGGTTATAAACTTAATAATACTTTATATTCTTTCTTTTAAATATACATTCATAGAATTCGCATGAAGCTGCGTTACATTAATATCAGATTTATGATACTAATAAACTTTTATTTTTGTCTTTGATGTTATTAAGTGTCGCTAAAAAATTCCTAATCCTGTATACTATTACAATGTAGTTGCACATGTCGGTTTCTTTATTGAATAACGTAGTAGTGTTTGAAGATCGTGAACTGATTTTCCACATTTTTATTATTACTCGGCGAGTACAGAATTATCCAATGTCGATAGTTAGACATTTTATTTTTAACGCCAAGAAAAAATGTTTTTTTCTTTTTTTAAAGGTAGGAAATCATATCATATCATTAACAATATATTAACTACATTAAAACTAAATACATGATGGAAAAGTGTTTTTTTTCCAAAGCAGGTGAACATTTATATATTTGTTTCAGTTGATGGTAGCTGGGGATCGTGGTCATCATGGGGTTCATGTTCAGTAACGTGTGAGACCGGAACATGGACACGGGAAAGGTCATGTGATAACCCGACACCACAGTATAATGGAGCTAATTGTCCAGGGGCATCATCTGAAACAACAAGTTGTACACTTCCAATGTGTCCAAGTTAGTATATGATATGTTTTACTACAGTTTTCGTGTTATCTTCATGGCAGTTTAAAAACATAACTTGGTGTCGCTACACAAGTTGTCTCGGTACATATATCTTTCATTTTTCAAATGTTTCCCTACAGTTTTCGTGTCGAATGCATGGCAGTTTTAAAATGTAGGAGTGACTTTTCGTCGGCTTGCGTTCTGCGTCCTGCATTACTTTATTAATTTGCAACACATCCTTAACCACTAAATAAACATCAACTCAACTCTAAACTTGCAATTGGTTTTTTAAGGAAAGTTTTGCAACTCTGTTGGTAATTTAGATCAAAGTGATTATGGTTGTTCATACTTGAATAGTAGCACTAGTTATCATCACCAGGGGCATTAGCTATCATCACCAGTGTATATAACTTTCATACAAACTTCGTCAACATTCCGTAATGGAATCTCCACCTAAAATTTTGCAGAATTTTTTCACCCAAACTTTGCATATATTTCTACAGAGATTAAGATATTTCACCCCGACTTTATATATTTTGTTTAAAAATAAATTCTGGAATTTTCTATACTTTTTTGGAATGATACTTTAAAATGTTGTCAAATTAATTTGATGGTGGAAACGGAGGACACACGTCTTCCGAGCAAAACCCAGTCCTCAATTAAAAAAGGATGAAAATGTCTAAGTTCGGTTCTTTCTTATGTAGGAAGATCTTTAAATAAAAATTGCAATACTAATTTTTCAGTTGATGGGCAATGGGCAAACTGGGGCTAATGGGGAACATGCTCCGTAACCTGTGAAACTGGAACTTGGAC
>JARWCS010364545.1:0-10494 GCA_034783895.1 Geukensia demissa | reverse complement strand
CAACTAAAACATGAAACAATCAATATATTGAACAGATATGTCATGTTTTGATAGTTATTTGCAGAAAATAATTGTAATCTAATGAGCGACAATAAAATTTCCAGAGCCATTTGGTCTTACAGATTTTTCAAGTTAGGTCAGTTATTTCTACAACAGACCAGTGATATGATAAAAAAATGTCGAAATTTCCACTAAAATATATCCGATGCCATCGGTTTTATGATTTAAGATTATAAGGAATTAAAGTATACCCTGTAGTTATATGGAATTAATGATTTTAGATAAAAACACATTTTTCTACAACTAGCTGAAAGTTACATTCCAGATTAACAGTTTAATTAGATAATTTTGTTTCAAAGGCAAAAAGGCATCAACATATTTATAAATTCGGACAGTTTGAAAGTTTTGTTTTTGTTTTGTTTTTCCTCAAACTGTTAAAATTGGAAAAACCACAAAATTAGACATTTTCTATGGGAGTGGAGTCCAAAAAGAAGCCTGAAGAAACATTTCACACAAGACAAGATTTGAAATATTAATTATAATTTAACTAATCAATAATTTTCTCTTGATTTCTTTAAAGTTGATGATTTTTTGTATATGAATTTTTGTCGTTACTGCCAGGGGTTATCCGAAATAAACCTTTCGTATTTCATATAATGAGATTTATCAAGTTTCCTTAAAGGGTTTATCGAAAATTGGTAAAAAGAGAGAGAGTCGGTTCATGAAACGTACAATAGTATATGAAACAATAAATACCAACTACCAGCAGTGAGGAAATAATGACCAATAAAGTGTTATATAGCTTGGAAAGTAAATGTGTTCTGAATTTAAATGAATTAAAAAAGTCGGAAAGAATAAAATGGTTAGTCAAGGAGATGATTACAGACACGATAATGTCGAGAACAGAGAAAGTTTAAAGCTCAGAAAAACGGGGACAAGTTAGAGACACGATAATTTGGAGGACAGAGTCGTTTAAAATATTAAGCATTAAGACTTCTACTATTACAACACAATAGTTACATTATATTATTGTGGTGTTTTCTCAGCTTGTCTTAGGATGAGGATTTTTGTCCATTGTTAAAGATAAGGAGTTTCTTATTATTCCGGAGCACCTGAACTTACACTGGTTTTTGTAAGGTTCGTGTTAATCCAGCTTTATTTTTCAATGTGGTTTTATGTGTTCTATATTTGTGTTTCGTATTATTATTTTGTTAGCCATGGTCTAAATGTCTTCCGACTTAACGATTTCTGTCTGCCTCTTTGGTATCTTCGAATTCCTGTAGCTGTTTTATTATTTTTAATTTGTACGTTTTGTTTGGCTATCTTCATGTCAATCATTTTTATACATGTTTTAGAAAAAGGTATACGGTAGTTTATTAGAAATAAATATTAAAAACCAAAACGATAACTATTTTTAGTAAACTATTAATAATAACAACATTCTCTGGGGTAAATACTGAAAAAGATATCTTTTCTATATATGGATAAAAGTGCTTTTTAAAAATCACATTTTACAATTGAAAATCATATCTTTGTAGATATAATAACGGAAATAATGCTTGACATCACCATTGTTTGAATTTTTCATTTCTATAGATATAGTAAATTAATCATATGATTACTTTCCTTGTAATGGTAGGTCAAGCGTTTTGTCGACTGATATTATGTAATTAAAATAGCTCTTAGCAAAACGTAATAAAATTTAAAAATTGTATTTATTTAGTTCTTTTAGTTGTATTTGCAGAAAAATGATTGTTTTCTTTTTATATGATATTCGGGTAATTCAATGAGTATATAGAAGAAATATCTTTAAAAGGGATTCATAACGGCCTGAAATTAACAAAAAGGCAAAATAGAAACAGAAAAAACTGACGCTTGACCTCCACGAAAACCCTTTCAGAGCAGGTGCTACAGAAGGGAAAGTTCCTTAAAGGGCATAATTGAATTGTATTTTTTTTAAAAGGTTTTGGACATGTCGGCTTAAATGGATATGATACATTTTTTGTTTATAAATTTGACAGAAAACACACAAACTTTAAAACCTCACAGCTGACATTGGTTATTTGAGGTTGGTCAATATACAATTGTTTAGTAGATTTAGCTTCTGTGACTAAGAAAAACACCTAACTCAACATTATTAAGATGGCTTTCCAAATTTATTTTGTAAAATTAATCTTTGTGCATTTCCAAGCAAATTGTATTTTTCGTTCAGTAACTGCTGCCTAAAGAATTAAATATGATTTAACCGATAAACGACGTTTGTAGAGATATTCATCATTTGGTCTTTTCTTGAAAAAATAATTCTACCTTCATTCATATTTTTTTACCTCAATACAAGAGGGGCAATAACAAGTTCATTGGCCTAGAGGGTTCCAACTTGCAAAGCAATGTTTTAACAGCAGGTGTATACATGTCGTAAATGCCTCGGTTGTTGTCCATTGATTAATTGTTTAATGGAGGGAAGTGTCTTAAAATTTATAAAATTATATATATAATACAAAAATACAAATGTTGTATAATGTGGAGATTTTCCGTATGCTATATGTACATGAGTATCCTTTCATCAGTAGCGCTGGAATCAAAAAGTAGGAAGTCCAAGATACAAATATAGCACAAGAAGCACTCAAATTCAAACAAATCGAAATGGGAAGCCAAATCAGACGGGAGGGACAACTGCTTAATGCAATACTTTTCGAGGCCTTTACGTGTTTTAGTGTTTTTGAATTTTAACAAATGCAGCAAATTTCTGTAAAACATTATTTGATAAATTTCATGTCAGAAAAGTCTGACAACTGGGTTGATGAATACCCTCGGGTACGCCTTGTTCACCAGCAGTGGCATCGACCCATTGGTTTCAAAAATACAAAATTACCAATGTTGAATAAATAAGGAGCATTTTCGTTTGCTTTATATACATTTTAAGGAGTAACCTCTCATCAGTAACATTAGAATCAAAACGTAGTAAGTCCCATATCTAAACATAGCAATAAAACATAATAAAGACAAAAGCATTTTGGTGTGAAAAATTGGATGGGCCCGGTTCCCTGTTTGAAATACTACCTTACCCGAATTTTGAAGTGCAACCAGAACCATTATTTAGACCATGAGCCGACTTGCTTTCGTCTAATCCGTACATACTGCTTAGAATACTGATTAGAAAATGATAAAGGCAGAGTACTTCACAGAGTTCTAATGGTATTGAATTTTTTTGCTTGATTTTGCGGTTTATGCTGCATAAGCCAGCTTGCATATGTAATGGAGAATATATTTGTTATTTCAATTTGTTTGTCTTTAAGGTCTCAACCAATTTTTTTTTACATAACATTTATTTAACATTGCTAATTTTTGTATTACTACTATTTATTGGGACATTATTCCTGAATTTACCGATACAAAAAAGCAATGTTACTGGGCGGCTTCAGCAGCTCCTTTTAGCAAATATTAACAAAGGGATGCCTGTCGAACCTCGTTTTGGAACCGTGTGGGTTAAGTGTTAATTTATAAAAATCTTTGCTACTTGCCATTTTTCTGTTCTTTTTTTCGTTTTTCTTTCGGTTAAGCCGTTTTCTTCTTTTCCTCTTAAGCATTGTTTTAATTGGCATAATTCAGCACATTGCTTTAATTGCATGCCACTAATTTTAATAATTGGAACCGGTTTATTTCGTTTTTGACCTATTAAGGTAACGTATTACACCCATGTTTCAGCTTTAAATACTGTAAATTCAGAAATTATTGCGAAAATTTATTATTGGGATTTTGAAACCTCGATCAAAAATGGGAGAAGAATTATTGCGATTTAAAGAAAACTTGCTTGAAAATATAGTTAACAGAAATAGGAATGCGAGCTTTTATTTTTGCGATGATCACTCAGTCGCATTATTCGCAATAATAAAAAAAATCGCATTAATTTCTGTATTTACAGAGTTTCAAAATTTCGTAAAAAAAGTTTATCCTAAAAACTTACATTAAATAAATCTTATATCAGTGTAATCATTATATCTTTTTAGATTTAGATTAAATTGAACAAAATGTTTGTGCACTAAATCTTATTATAAAATGAACGATTTATGATTTTTATTTTGTTTTCCCAAAGTTAACATTCGGTTTCGTGGTTATGACGTGCCTTTGTTTCCTTGTTATGGGGTTTATATTAAACAAGTACTTCGTGTGTGTACTAAAGTTTCTGACTTGAATGAAAGCAATCTACAACCTAAACTTTTGCAGCAGGAATACAGACAACACACACCCTAAGATTGCTTTCAGTTACTGCCAGTATTCATTAGAGAGGTATCTTTTGTATGTATAACTGTTCAGTATATTAATTATATTGTAATTGAGGAACTCTCTAGTCAGATTGGGTGACTTTCTGTTTGATTTTTATTGTTCGGTGGTTACTGCGTTTGTGTTGATGATTTTTTATTTTGACCACTCGTTGGGGGGTAGTCGAATTTTAACTGCACCACAATTATCTTGTCCCTGTCAGGAATTGTGGTCATAGGATTGTCTTTGTGTTTGATACCATGTAGTATTTTAGACATCCAAGACGACATTGTTGGCGTCTTTATCAGCCGTTACAAAAACGAACCGAGTTGCGAGTTTTTTAAGTTAAATTTTAATTCAGAAAGTCTTATGAAGTAAGACAAAGATTTTCTATTCCCCTTATGGGTTCAAAGTGATAGACAAAATTCAATTTTTCAGGAAACAAAATTTTGTATTGTTAATATGTTTTGGTGGGTTTTGTCTTCACTGATTGTAAAAAAGACCAGAAGGGCCCCAGCATTGTTTAACAGTGTTTACCATTTTACTTAAAATGTTTCAAAGCGTCCAAGAATGTAATTTGGCAAGAAATGAATTTTTTCCGAATTTGAAGTTTATTTATTTGACTCATCTTATCAACAGATTTTCCCTGTCTTACGGGTTTTGAGATAAAAAAGGTGTTAAGTGGCCTAAAAATTACAAGTTCCTTCGTCCGTCATATTTACTGTGTCTAGCACATAAATCATGTTAGTGTTTCCATCATAATACTATAGACACACTTATCATAGTATTAAATTATGAGCTGCGGTCGTATTATACTGCGCTTTCGAAGCACCTCTGTTTAGAGTTTTCTTTTCCAAAACTACTAAACCGAAGTGGACAGAATTTGTTGAAATTTACGTTGAGTAATCATATTTCAGAATATTATCCATTTGAACAGTGAGTACTTTTGCGAGGTCGGTACATCTTGTTTTCACTCTTTTATATATTTGTTGTCTCCATACTATGTATTCTCGTCAAAAGTGAATTCTTATGGGGTTGGATTTTACAAGTCTGTTTTTATCTCGTTAGGCACATCAAAAACTCGTTGTCAAAAGTATGTATACTTTAATTCATCTTTGAAAGACACGTGTGATCTTCCAAACTTTAAATAAAAGTATTTGTAAGCAATCCAGTGTAGAAGACCGTTGCGAGAGACCAAAAATGCATAGTCCAAAGTGACAAGACATATTTGAAACAAACTAAAAGATAAAACGTCAACAAAGGCTTGGAACCCACGAACTCTTTTACAAAACAGGAGTGGGATTCATTGCTCATGAACATGCTATGCATTAATATTAAACAACTACATGCACATATTGTTAGATTCAATACAATAAATACCACTATTGTAGCTAGTCACTTTCTCAAGTAAGATACATTTGTATACATATGCATTTTCGACGATGAGTGTTCAGCCGTATAACCCTTATAATGTCAAACACTTAAACATACTATATTAATTTACTGATAAAGCTTTTGTATGATGTCATCATGTGCAAGTAGAGTTTATTTGCTATAGATATGAGCTCCTGTATGTTCCTGTTTTAAAGGCTGATATGGATTTTCATATCCATCGGAAATTCCAAGCAATAACGATATACTACTAGAACTATTCGAACTGATCGTTTCCTGATTTTTTTGACAATTAGCTCTTTCTAATTCCATTTCTGTTGACTGGTTTATGCTGCGTTGACTGGTATGATTCTCGTTTATGACACAATTTAAGACTTCATTTGATAAATTACAGGACCGATTGTTAAATCTGACGTCATTATCAGGATTTTCACTACCTCGTGATGAACTATTGAACGAGTTATTCTTTGATGACTGACTTCCACGTTCAGAATTGTCTAAATTTTCAATTTCTGGGAAGCTTTCAATAACATTATTGTGGTAGTAAATTGTTCCTATTTCGTCATACTGGACGTCTACAGGAGAATCGTGAATCACGGTGTGTTTACGGTGAATATAACACCATAAATGGGAACACAGCAAGATCAAAACTAGTGCACCCGCAATAGTTCCTGTTGTTGACAAAAAAGTTTGTGGATTCACATTAAAACGTGAACTGTCGTACTCAAAGTCTGAAAGAATTTTGACAAATAAATATAAGAGTATATTGTATTAATGTATCAACTAACATTTTACTTTAAATTTACATAATCTCATTTTTCCCTAAAATATTCCCCTCTTGCAAAGTGTTTGTCAACATAAAAATAAGTGATTTAAAACTTGTTGAATATTGGAAATATATAATTGGAAAATAGACAACCAGAACAATCAAGGTCTCAACAGAATTACTGCAAACTCTATACCCTGAAGAAAATGTATTTTTTGCGTCGAAAATTACCCGCTCTGATCCGATATTTGTACGCACACTACACCAAAACGCTGTTTCCTTGGTTTTGAAGCGTGTAAAATACATGAACAACATTGACATTATTAACGGAGTAATTGCTGATTTCTTCAACACCGGGTAAATGTGGATTCATGAGTAAACTTGAAAAAAATATTATAGGGTATTGAAAATAAAATGGAGAATATTGTCCCGAGTAGGATATATTGGGCTAGCATGTGAATTTATACTGTATCTTTTGGGTTATCATTGCGCTCAAGAATATCTTATATTAGAGGCAACAAACGTGAACTTGTATGTGAGGTTAAATCGGGAGTAGAAGGCAATACGTTTATGAGTTTCTGTAATCGTTATTGATAAAAGTTTCCTAGTTTACAATACATTGGAAATGTTTTAGTTCCATTATGCCATAAATTTCAATATAGGATAGGAAAAACTGTGTAGAATAACCATTTGCTTACTTGATTAATTGCTGGTTGCTTAACGTCCAGTTGCATATTCATGCATATTCAGGACGAGAACAATTTCAACAATTATCAAAATTATCGAAAGTGAAGCTGGGCTGGGACACAACAGGGTAAAGGATTTTGACTTCCACGTGAGAAGGAGTGATGGTATGGACGAAAAGTTTAGCCTTTTGTAGCGGCATTAGCCTCCTCTTTTTATCGAAATCTACAAAAGGGATCTTTTACGTGCAAGGAGCGTGGCTTCTCCAAATACACCACCAAGTAGGGTCAACGTCAAGGCTTTCCGTATTAAGACCTGGCCATCCAAAGGTCTTCCCTATTCGCCACCTTTTGATCGCGCTGGGTAAGCTCTGTAGGTCGTGCCCTTGAGACCATTCCGATGCCAAGTAGGTTTTTCTTGAATCTGTTGGTATCTTCGAATTCCTTTTATAAAAACTAGTGCAAAATATTTAAAAGATACATTGAGTTTCAATGTTCTTTTTGTTTTTGATTTACCAATGTTATGTTATTGTTGTATCAATGTTGCAACCAAACTAATTTTCTACACAGAAAGATTTTCTCATTGGAATGAAGTGATTGATTAATTACTGCTCAACATCCAGCAAGCAATATTTGAGCCATTTTTAGGACAGAAACCAGTTAACAAAAAATAAATCTATATGTAGATTGTGAGCACGGAACCGATAAGAGAGGACCGTTTAGTCTGCAATTGGTAAATTTACGGGTTGGAAAAAGGCGGAAAATTCAGCCTTGTTACTGGCCGCCTACTGACCACTCTATGTGAGTTTTAAAAAGGGGTCTTTTAACTGCTTATAAAGAAGCATATCCTAAATATAGGCGTCTTCAACGTCTCCCTCCAGATTGTGAATTTATACAACCCATAACAAGGGACGCTCTTTTAAGAGGAACAATGCCTCCAGGACGGAGATAATAAGATCCTATTCTTCCCCTGGCACCACCATTGCACAGAAGAGTTCAATTATTTGTGCATCCCACTAGACCTCAAGAATACCCTTTAGCAGGGGTTTAACCTGTAGACGGGAGCTCCGAACTACCCTGTTCTATAATTTGGGATCATTGGTAAGAATAAACATTCATTAAAGTTTTATGAAGAGGTAGTACTTTACCCCTATTCATCTTTGAATTAGAAACCCATAAAAGTCCACCAAACAGATGTAAAAACTGCATTTTTTAAAAGGTTGTTTATAAGGTCGTGTCCATTGCCAAAAAATACATCATTGATTTGCAGCCATTTTTGTTAACATATAATTTGATTTTGAATTATAAATTTTAGTACATGCAAACATTTTTATTTCGATATTTAAACTTAATCATTTGTTGATATCGTACCTGCCACTAATATGGTTATATTATTTTCAGTTGATCCAATCATATTCTCTGCTTTGCAACTGTACGTTCCAAAAATGATTTTAGGAAAATCAGTGAGCTCCATAATATTTCCATTCCTTTCTATTGTCATCACTGATGGTTGAGGGTTGGCATCTGAGGCACATAACAAAAGCAAACACCCAGGTATAAAACATCTGTACTTCTTGATTTTTATATATGGCTTGTCTAAATGGTATAATGAAAAGTTATGCAGATACTCATTGTGCACTATTATAGAAAATATATAATGTACGTTTCATGAATTGAGTCTCTCACGTTTTTGCTATTCTCTCTTTAAGTAATCACAAAATCTGAAAGGGTAATTTAGAAAGAAATTAAACTATATTACCGGCAACCGAATAGGGTGTCAAAAATATCCCAGGTGTCGGTTTTTGTACTGTGCTCATGTGAAAATCCGACAATCTACGTTTTTGCATTTCTGGTACCCCCCAGCTTATTTTTACTGACATTACGTATAAACATATGCCAATAGATTAAAAACCTATCAAATTATTTTTCATTTTACAAAATTCACAAATAATGTGCGCAAAAATAGTTATGGAAAATGATAAAATTTTCCAATTTTCCAGATGAGTGGAGAAAAATTTAGAACATATATAAAAAATCCGAAATAAACAAAAGTTACCGGAATCTTTTTTATATTGTATTTTATATAATTTGTACAGATTCCTTCAAGGGATGTTTCCAAAATTAGCAAAATGTGAGAGACTCAGCTCATGAAACGTACATTAACATATCAACGCTTAACGTAAGTGGGATCAGGATATTAAGTCTACAGAATAATATATTTTGGGGTAAATTGATGATATCATCAAAACAATTTCTCATCTTTCTTTAGATAAAATTTCTTATCAACACCCAACAGGACTGGTTATGCCCCCAGATCGTCGTGGGATATGTACGTAACAAATATTCGCTGAACGCCATGAACGATTAACACAAATACATGATTTGTAAAGTCATACGCAACAGCAGTAAGGGTGTTCGCTGCTGATGTTAAATATAACAATATTTTCAAAAGCTTAAACTGCTTTTAAGATTCACATTTGAACAAAAATAGGCAGAAAAAATGGAACAGTGTGCTCATTTTTGAGATGTAAGCTTTAGCTTTTGAAAATTTAGTAGGAAAATGATTTAACTTGATTTTTCATAGGTTATGTCCAAGTAGGTTATATCCATTAAAACACAAGAGGAAATGGCAAAAAATATTTAAAAACTTTACAAATGGAGTTTTTAAGTGTGTTTAATGAAATTATGAAAACAAAAGTAGGGGTCACTGGGTAAAACAGTGATTAAGGTTATGAAATGGATAAAACTCGAGGATTACGAGGAACTCTTTATTATTTACACTAAGAGTTTACGATTTCTTTGAATCAAAAACATATTTACCTTCTCCTGAATAATAAAACAACAACGGACAAGGTAGGATAAGGGCCATTTTTGGCACCCTCTTCAATTGGTTTCATATTAACATTAAAGTGTACACCACAATGTTGATGAAAAATATCTTTTTACATTGCAAACTCGAATATATGGTTGCCTAGCAACGAATTAAACATGGCAGCTGAAAAATCGACTAAGTTCCCCGTGTCTGAAATATTACTGTATAAAAGTCACTGACGTCATATTAAAATGTATTTGAATTTCTTTATTTAAGTCAATATATAATAAACTAAAGGCGATGAGATTGAATAAGTTGTATTTTTCCTTAGCAACAGTCAGTTTCCCTAGCAACAATGCAACATTTTCAGAAAATTTGAGGTTAAGTACACATTAGAATTCTTTGCGTCGATACTTATTATATATATTAGAATCATTTGTTACAGCGTCACTGTATATATAATAAACTTAATGTGATGAGATTATAGAAGTTGCATTTTACTTTAGCAACGGTCAGTTTCCCTAGCAACAATGCAACATTTTAAAGAAATTTGGAGGTCATGTACCTATTAGAATGTCTTT
>JARWCS010364534.1:0-10494 GCA_034783895.1 Geukensia demissa | reverse complement strand
CGATGTAGACAACAAGTTGTAAGATGTAGACAATGTCGTTACGATGGTGTTGACATCGCGATGTCGTCGATGTTAACGATGTAAATTGAACGGAGGGCGATGTACAAGATGTAGTCGATGTCAACTATGTAGGCAAAGTTAATGACAATATAGACGATGTTGTCGACTATATTTGTAAAATAAAAAAACATAGTGCATGAAAGAGAATTTGACCCGTTATTGTAGACAAAGTAGTCGATATCGTCAGAACATCGTGTACTGGACATAGCTCGAAAAATTAGGCATGCAGGGCAAACATATTATAAAGTCTAGTGTAGAATACCCATGTAAGAGATCAAAAGTGCATAGTTCAAAGAGATAAGACAAAGTTGAAACAGCTAGACGATAAAACAAAAACAAAAGGAACAAAGGCTTGAAATCCACGAACTCCTTTCCAAAAATGAGTAGGATCAGATGCCCTGGAAGGGCAAGCATCCCCTATCTTCCGCACAACACCCGTCGAAGAATCCTTAAACTATAATCCGGTTTACCGTTAACCCAAGAAGATGTCAATTTATGTTGTATTGCCGGTAACAGGTCCATAACTAGTTGAAATACACTGATACCATTTTAACAACCAATTCATGGTGGCGACCAAAATATTTCAGGAGGGGCGATTTCAACCTTGGTTGGATGTATCGTTGTTGTAGTAATCTATGGGACAACTGCAATACTCTCTTCAGAAAATCCTGATACTTGGAACAGACACGAGAGTATCGAATCAACTACGAAAAATAAACCTGTAAGCAGGGGAAGCAGGAATATTGCCACATTAATATAGGAAGTTTACAGTTGGAAAGTTGAAATAGAAAAAAGGGGATATGGAGTAAATATTCATGACACAAAAATCTCATGAGTATAAGAAAATTCCAAGCAAAGGAACAACGCTTTGATTGCTGTTCTTCATCTCAAAGTCACAGTGAGGCCTTCAACTCGGAGTAAAAACTCGCACCTCACTGTAAGTCCAAGACGGCCCTTAGCACCGGTTTGCCATAAATCTTAGAAACAAGTTTTCCCTCTTGTTCAATTTCGAGGAATAAATCTAGGTATGAAGTACATTTTACTGAGTATGTGGTATCCTTAATTTATAGTTTAGTCGAGATGTTCACTAAACATAGGGTTATTCAATGACAAAGCATCATCGATGTAAAGTTAAACGATCTGGCCAATTCTTTTTTTGTAGTTTCGCAGGAGTCCCTGAATGAATTATGCGTCATTCTTCATAAAGACTATTATTTGGGACATTTCTACTTTCACTAATACTTCTATAGTTGAATAAATTTATGAAACTAACAAATCTGAATAAAAACCTCGTGTCACCTCTGGCTGATAGTGGTACTTCAGCTAATATTACATTTTTCTTTACAAAAACAAAGATTTCGACCCCAAAGGGAACGGTTGTTATAAGCCAGACGAATTCCAAACAACTTTAGGTTCTGCTGTATACTAGTTTAGTCGAAGGTAGTGAATCAATAAGATAATTCGTTTTAATATGTTTTAACAGGTTAGCAAAACCAAGGGAGCATAAGAACTTCGCTGAGTAAAAAATGACAATTCTGGATGAAAATATAAATGTCAGAGAGATTGCATTCCAACCACGAGAAAAACAGAGGGAATTTACAGATCTAGAGATCTCCACGAGGCCTTCAAGAAGGTCTTGTGAAAAGCTCTAAACCGCCCCAATAAAAAATCGTGTATGCGTAAAATAATACTGCTCTTTCCTGAATATTATTAAAGGTGTACATGTAACAGAACATGAAACACAAAGACAAACCTAAGACCACAATTCCTGAACAAACAAACCAGAACAATTGTCATTGCAATCGTCAAAAAACATTCTTTAAAACCCCAAAATACATGTTGTCAATTGGTCAAAACAGTAAACTGTCAATGACGTTTCTTCTATTGCAGTAAAGTGTATAAAACATCCATGCTGAAATCGCCTTTTTTTATTTCGAATTCTTACCTAAATTCAAAAAATGAGGTTTAATGAATTTGGGAAGATTTTGTTTAAAATCTGGCCAACTAAAATACATTTCAATTATCTCAACAATTGTCAAATGTATAAGTTTTTTGTGCAGATAATTTAAGAAAATGTTAAGGATACTAAAATCAAACAAAAAAACCCAAAAAGTCCGGGTGTGTCCTGTGCCCAAGCTAGATGAGCCAGCGATATATTATTAAAATCACTACGATACAGAAGGAAAGAACACACGATATGGTAAAGAGATGTTAAAAAGTAATACAAAAAAACTGGTATTCTACTAAAAGGATGAACTCGACTAAGAACGCATGTGGATAGCAAGAGAGAGTTACGTGTCCCAGTTTGGTTTTCTCAAAGAATCCCTGATCCTTCACTAACAAAACTGACTGTGGATATGACGCAACTGTAATATTATTAACAAACTAAAACATTGTACAAGAAATTTCCAGTTGAATAGGAAAAAAGTAACATACCGTTTTTAACATAGTATTTGTTATTTTGCATCCGTCTTGTAAACTTTGAACAATAGATGCTACATTCTGACCAGATTGTGAAGTTTATATAGTAAAATATGTAATATAGAAAGGGGGGATATGAGACAGTCATCCTAAACGTGTAAGAGTATAGTACTCATGTGAAATTTGATATTATCTCTCTGAGCCCGATTCAAAATAAAAAGCAATTTAAACTAGCAGCTCCAACCTTGTTGAAGGCCTTGGGAGACCTCTAGATTTGTAAATTCCTCTGCTTTTCTCGTGGTTGAAGTGCAGGCTATCTGACAATTACCCCATATCTATTAATTTTCATATGGGTTTAATTTTCTACTTATGGCAAGGAGTTGTTTTGGTTTTTTGATGTTTGTTTGTTTGTTTGATACCTTGAAGTATAACAACTGTGTATCAGCAGAAATGTATGACTTCAATGGCGAGTCAGTTGCCATTAACAAAAAGTTCTAATTTAATAGCATATTTTACATTTATGTAATAGTCTAACTCATACACGAAAAACCACAAAGTTGAAAATGAGCGAAAATCAATATTTTTCCTTTTGAAATTAGTACAAGCGTTTATGTGACAGATATAATATCTATTAATGTTTGCTTAGAGAATTTAGTTTGGTTTAATTCAAGTATGATTCAAGAACCTTCCTTGGGTAGACAAAGCGTGACACATTGTGTGTTTTTAATGATGCAGGACCTACTTGTCTCTTCAGATCACTTAGAGTAAACTCTGATGTCTTGAATAGTTTAATGTTTTACATAAAAATAGGAAATGTGGCATGCTTGTCCATGAGACAGCCATCCACCAAATTGCCTTTTCTGAAATCATATTCTTTAATTTTACAAACATTTAAAAGATTTAAAGGAGGTCCATACAACAAATTTCTTGCATGAACATGGAATAAGGCAATACAGGCATATTTTAGATGTTTGAATAATTAAAAGCCAATATATCTGTATTGATATCATTGGAATACATAATATCAACCTATTATACTTATAAGTAAGTAATTAACTTTAAATTATCATAGTATTGTCATTGGTTTGTAACTATTTTGAGATAATTAAGCACACATTTGTTTAGTCTAGCCACTCACAAAAACATAATATCTAACTTCATTTTTAATTTTTATTATACAAATGAATTCCCAAATCAAACGTCCTTCTAATCCTTTGAAACAAACTGAACAACCAAGATAATGAATTTCTGTTGTTTGGAAATTTGGACAACAACAACAACAAGACAACCAAAGTTGTTAGATCTTGGCTTGTTGTGATTTGTTTTTTTGTTTTTTTTTTGGTCTTTCAATTAATCTAGTAGTGTAAGATTTGTCTACATTTTACTAGACATGTTAACTGAAGATATCTATGTAACCCGTAGTTCATGAGCAGAACATTACAACAAACTATTTCGTAGCGTTCATCGAATTTAATACAACGTAGATAATCACAAATACCCTGCAAGACAAAGACAACGAATAAGTACAACGAAGGAAAACTCGATTTTGGCCATTTCAAAGCTAAAAATTCCAGTTTATGAGGGGGATAGTTCTTCTCGGCTTTAGTTAATCCCCTGTTGGCATAGCTGATAACTCGTTTTTCTCCTTGTTGTTCTTTATAAAGCACGGCTCCTAACCCTACCCGGTGGTGTCTGTGTGCAACTCATAAGGTAAGGTGCTATCTGCATATCCTAATATCGGCGCCGTTGTAAGCAGGTGTTTCAGCTTGGTAAATGCTTCTTCTTGTGGTGTTAGTCTCTGCTGTTTCTTGTTTTTTTGTCCCTTTTTACCTGTTGGTATTGGCATGCGGTCTGTCAACGGTCTGCTGATCCGACTAAAGTTGTGAATGAAGCGACGATAATAACCAACAAAACCAAGAAAGCGACGGATGTCTTCTAGGGTCTTGGGTGTAGGCCAGCTGGTAACTTTCTCTGTTTTGTCAGGGTCTACCTCAATTCCTTCTGCAGACACAATATGGCCAACAAATTTCACCTTTCGCTTGAAAAAGGAACATTTCTTTGCTACTAACTTGAGGTTGGCTTGGCGTATCCTTTCCATAAGTAGATTCAAGTTGTTAAGATGTTCTTCATATGTTTTCCCAAATACAATTACATCATCGATGAATACGCAACAGATCTTCAGGTGATAATCAGCCAAACATTCCTCCATCAGTCTCTGGTAGGTGGCTGGACCAAATGGTCCTACGGTAAAGGGAGTCCTTTCCTTGTGCTGTTCTTTATAATCTGAGGTTGGAATGCGTCTGTATCTCTGTTTAAACAGTTTGTCATCGATCAGATCTATTCTATGTTTAATTACATCGGTATGGCCAACATCATCATCATTCTTTGAGAAGATTTCCTTGTAAGATGTAATCAACTGTTTGGTATTGGTCCTCGGTCAGGTCACTTCTAGTAATCTCTATTTTAATTATGATGTTACTTATTTCCTCTGGTGATGGTTGAGAGTGACTGTTTAGTAAGGTGACAGGTTGAAATTCACATATGATGGCTTTTGAAGGAATGCAGATAGTTCTGATGCAGATGGTTCAATGTCAAGGTCGTTTGAATCTTTACATAAATCCGAAGTTTGTAGAATGGCTGATGTGGTTTGGTAAGGTAGTTCCTTGTCAATTTACCCTGTAATCTGCTTAACTGTGTTTGGTTGTATCAAGATCTTCTGTTCTCCATTCTTAATAAGACCAATTCTTTTGTGGTGTTTCTGAAGTTCCTTCTCGCGCAGCAATATGCAACGGAAAGTCAAGTACCAAGGTGTTATTCTAGACTGAAGGAATCTTTCTCCAAATTCTTCTTTAAATTAGTCCATAATGGAAGTGAGGATATTGGTTCCCAAAAGGATTGGTACTTGGTTATTGTATCTGCTGTCTGGTGCTATAAATAGTAAATATGGATGTTGTTGGTCATATTCGGGTATCTGTAGTTGAACTTCAGTGTATCCAATGTATGGTAACTGTTGGCCATCAGCACATTCAATATCCAACAAATCATTTAAGTTCTGCAATGGTGAAGTTATATGTTCCTTGAAGAAAGTTTCACTGACTGTCGAGACTGTAGAACCGGTATCCAAAAGGCAAACTGTAGGTATTCTGTTTACAATTATTCGGGTTTCAGTATGTTTTCCAAAGAGTCCAGGAGGGTTTTGGTCTGTTGAATATCCGGAAACTTGTGCTTTGGCTAAGCCTATGGACGTTCCTCTGGCATAGGCTTGTTCCGGTTTAACTGTCTGGAATGGTCTAGTCTAACCCTGAACCCAATCTTTGTATGTCCAAACTGACCACATCTCCAGCATTGTATCTTTTTATTGCTATCTCCCTGTTTTTCTTTCTGTTGAGGATTAGTGTTGGTGGTATATATTTCCTCCTTCCCGTATATTGTCCTCTACCCTGGCCTTGGCCTCTACCTCTTTGCTGTCTCCAAGGTTGTTGTTTCCACCGTTGTTGTTGCCAAGGTTGTTGTTGTTGTTGCCAAGGTTGCTGTTGTTGCCAAAGCTGCTGTTGTTGGCATTGAGGTTGCTGTTGCTTGCTTGTCTCAAAGGTATCCATTCTAGTGCCTAATTGTTGTATCATCCCTTTCAATTCTTCAACATCAGGATTTAGAGTTGATTCTTGTCCACAAGCACTTTTGCTGGTATTGGGCTTAGTTGTCTTGGTTGATTCCCTATGTAGATGGTCACTTTCAATCTGCCTGAAGGCAACTCGCAATCCGTCAAAATCCTTGATGGCATCGTACTTGTGGCCTGAAATGTCTTTAAGGGAAGTCTTTAGACCAGTCCAAAGCATCCTGTGCAACATTTCATCTACCTGCTTCCTTTCTACTAGACCCTTGTCAACAGCTTTGCCAATGATGCTTTCCAGACGACAACTCCAGCTGGTAACAGTTTCATCCTCCCTTTGTCGTGACCCATAGAATTCTGCAAGGTCCTCTTCCTTTTTGTCGACACTGTCATAGATGCTATCTAGTTTCTGGATAATATCCTCAATTGATGCATCAAGATCCAATCGCATAGCCACGTGTCCTGCTTTACCTCTTATGGATCTCCTTACAGCATTCACGATTGCATCTGGTCTTCTGTCTCAGTAGGCATTTAACTTCATGATGCAAAAGCTCGTAGTTGGTGTCTCCTGCTTTGGTTTCTGTTCCAGAGAACCATGTAATCTTGGGAGGGTGGCTGATCATAGTTTTGTTCACCTTCTGTTCTTTAGGTATACTAGGTGGTGGTTGTAACTGGAACTTGGTATTTATCTGCTCTGTCTTAAGTACACCAGTGGATGTCAGATAATCTATCATCCACTTGGTTAAATCCTCTTGGGCTATCCGCTTTTGGTTCAACATTCATCTTTTTAAATGTATCCATCATCCTAGCCATATGGATGGATGTGGACTAGTTGGTTGAGTGGTGATAATCTTGGATTTTGCTCCTTATCCTCTCCTTTTGTTGGATCCATAATTAATGTTCAATAAATACTAAATATACAAAATCAAAATATACAAAGTCCGAATCTGCAAACAAAATTCAAAAAAAGAAAAAAAAAAAAAAAAACTCAAGATTACAATTCAAAAACTAATAAGTAAGTGAAATGAAAACAAAATCCAAATCAAAAATTCAAAAAGATTCAAAATAAGATGTTATTAACCTAAGTGTAACATCAAAAATTAATACCTACAATAAAGATGTTTAAAAAAACAATGCTATTAAACTAATCAGCTAGAAAGAAAGAAAAATGAATCTGAAATTAAATAAAGAAGAAAATCAAATTAGAATTATGTCCCCTGAATATGAAATAAAATCAAAGTATACCTGTTATACAACAGAAAATGTAAAAACTTGCAACGCTATACCGGATTATGACTATCCCTGTCTGATATAAAGTATATACAAAATCTATGGGATTAAACAAAATAAAAGACAAAGCTATAGACCAACAATCTACAATTACAATCAAGTACTGCTCAACGAAAGTTCTAAATTCGCCCTAATTAATACAAAATTATACAAGGTAGCATGTGATTCTGAAAAACAATATTACTGGATGCTAGTTCTGAAAAGTAAGATTAGTAATAACTTAAAGGTAATTCTTTAGAAAAATATTACTGGATCACTGAACTTCAGAACAATAAGGAACCAGCTATAAGTAAATGGCAAAAATGTAATCACAAAATCAAAACACAATAAATCAATATCACTTGGGGAAAATCATACATACAAAAATAATAATTAATGCATGCATAATGATCCTACCTGAATATTTATCAAAATTCTCTGGATTTTAATGCAGGCCTGAAATATGTTTGAACCTGAGATATGTAAATCTTTTACGTTTACATTCTCTGACAAAGGACAAAATTAAATGTTTAAAGTCAATTCAAATGTCAAAGTTCAAAGTGTCAAGTGAGTTTAAAGGTCAATATCAAGGTCACCAAAAGAACCTAAGAGTTCAACGCATTTTTACAAAATTTATGACCGTTTTTCCCCAGTAGAACATCGGTATCGCCATATTATTCTAGATGTTTAGGTTACAATAAAACTAATTCTGAGCTTCAAAACTGTGATTCTACAGGTGGTAAATAGCGCTAGTTGAAATGAAATGCGACTCCTTCCGAAACACTAATTTCCCACTCCTGTTTTGTAAAGAAGTTTGTGGATTCTAAGCTTTTGTTCCTTTTGTTTAAGTTTTTTCTTTTGTTTGTTTTAAATTTGTCTTGTCTCTTTGGACTATGCACTTTTGGTCTCTCGCATGGGTATTCAAATTTCGTTTAAATTGGTTGTCTGGTTATGAGGAGAACTGCTGATATGTCCTCTTGGGATATTCGGACAGAAACACTGAGAATACAAGTATCTATTTTCCATATGTACATAACATTCGTTTCAAGATTTTTGTCTATATACTTATTGTTCTGTTTATTATTTAACGTGATTCTCAATAAAACAATCCTGATAAAACAGATGACATTGAATTGTTTGTGTATTTTTTAGAGTTATCAATTAGCAACATCAGACTATTAGATGCTTTGGTCGTCGCAGCTGTCCTTTTTAGTCTTGCCACAGTCTGATTTTAGATGCACTGCTTAGCTGGAAGGAAACGGGATGCCATAATATAATGTAGTTATAAATATGCATTACCCAGAACAGTATACTTGTCTGTTCAATAAAATAAATTTTGGGTGTTTGTTTGATTGCAGCAACAATATAAATAAGAAAGACAAAACCGTACTTTCACAAGAAAGAAATCGAAGATACCAACACCGAAAGTGTTGTAAGGTCAGAAGACGGTCAAACTTGAGAACCACGAACATTATGAAAACGAGTTTCAGTTCAGGTCCTCCAGAATGCTTAATCCCGCTCCACTAATCAAAGCCGTATGTGAGTCATAATTAGTGTTAGTCACAGTCTGTATATGAAGTGATTCGAAGTAACGAGAGTTGAAATATGTATATAAAAATCTATTTAAAAGACTTATAAGTTCAATTACGAGAATAACATAAAGATAGAATTCGATTGCAATGCAAAATACAACGGTTCAAAAGAACGGTGTGGAACTTAAACTACTAACAATCAAAGATGATATAAGAGTTTTCTGTTCGTGGACAAAACAAAAATAAAACGTTTTACTAATGCTGATAAAAATGAAATGTTAATAAGACTAATTAGGATTATAATATTTCTTGGCAGCTTTTTATGATGTGAATAAATCAGTTTTTACGTTATTTAATCAATTTCAGACAGAACAACAAAATAACTCAAGTTTAATGAAGAAGGAAAGAACAGAGCTCGTCAAAAACAGAAACAAAACAAGTAGAAGAGGAAGCAAGTAAGCAAGTGAGAACTGAAGGGCAAGACAGAACAGGGACAAATCGAAGACACGGTTATTTTGAGAATAAGAAACACGACAAAAGCATCATACATTTTCTGCAATGAGAACCCCATTTAAAATTGGTTGTGGTTCAGGTGGTCTGAAAGACTTATCAGTTTCTGCCTCTTTAAAGATACCCACCGCAGTTCCATATCCAGAAAATTTCATTCCAGGGCGCCACTGCCTGCAAGTTGAAGAATCAGATTCAAGCTCAGAGCGGAAAAACGAACAACACGTTGTTGATATATCTACTTGAATTAGGCATTGATTAGGATAAGTTAATTTTGATAGACAGGGAAAGATAACTACCAAATTGAGCATTGTTCAGTGACAGAAGATTATGTACGTATTAGGAGCAAAAATTAACGGTTTGACTATTTTAGAAAGTGTAACTCAAATGAGTATAGGTAGGAAACCAGATGAGCCCAATAAGTGCCCATTTTAACATGTTTAATGCCGATGTTTTGCTGGAAAATTCGTCCATTAAACTGGACACATATGTTGTAAATCAGAAGGTCTAATATTTCCTCTGAATGTTTTTCTTAGATTTTTTGAAGACTGAGACAAAATTGGTCTTGTTTCTACCGATAACAATATATTTTAATAATTTATCTCAGTTTTTTCAGAAAACAAGTTTGCATGAGATATCGGGGTCTGGATGGCCGAATGGTCTAGGTAGTTGATTTCAACTTACATGTACAGATCACTGTAGCCTATCACCTATACGGCGTGAGTTCGCGCCTGACTTTGTGCCATACAAAAACGGATTGCGTTTAACTCGCATCGCACGTAATAAGATTTGTCAATTACCTGCCCAAGGTTGGTGGTTCTCTATGGGTACTCCGGCTTCCTCCACCAGTAAACTGACCGCCGCGATATGACTGAAATGTTGTTGAAAGTGGTGTTAAATCCCAAACAAACAAACACACAAAAAAGCATGAGATATTTTGCTCTCCATTTGAGGTGAACTTGTAAAAAATTCGCTAGTTTTGGATAAATTACAGGCTTTCGAAAAACCTTTTGAAACAGTTGATAGTTATGATTTCTCTACTCTTTATACTACACTTCCACATTATCTTATTAAACAGAAATTCTCATATTTGAT
>JARWCS010364512.1:0-10495 GCA_034783895.1 Geukensia demissa | reverse complement strand
GAAATTTAAAGGTTTAACTATCTCGACTGTAGAAATTATGATAATCAACGGCTTACAATGTAAGATTCTATATATCTTTGGCTATTTTTCTACCGGTGGACAAGATTTTATTTAAAATTTGACTTGATGCAAAACAAAATGAAAAGTGGATGGTTTTATTAAAATTTACAAATTTTGTGATTGGATTGGATATCAATCGTCACCAGTGAAAGCTGCTGTGGTTGCACATACATGTTTAATACTGGGCACTTGACACCTTTAGGAAAAATACTCCAACAGCAGTGGCAGTGATTCACTGAAAACAGTATGCAAATACTGTCACTGTAATTTACACAGTGGAGAAAAGTACATTTACATGACATATGCAACCTTTGGGAAAATTTTTGCTTAATTTGCATAAAATGGTTTGAGATCTTTGGAGTTACATGTAGTTTAAACCATTCTTGTATCTTTCAGGAAAACCAATTGTAATTGAGGATGGTAAAAGGAATTTATCAGGGGCATCTTACATGCCATTGAATAATCAGGTAAGACTAAAAACTACATTTGTACTTTATTTGGCTAAATGTTACCTTGGGTTTTAATTTAGATTCTATTATCATGAATATGCTATAATTTTTTTGAAAGAATTACATCATGAATGCCATAACACATGATGGTACAGCAATTCTCAATAGGGTTTTCCAATACCAGCTGACACGACAATTTAAGCAGTAATACTGTGAAACACTTATGTATGTATTCTTGGTGTTCCAATTTTGTGGATTTCGTCAACTGACCAATTCATGAACCTTTAACTTGGATGGACTTAGCTTTATGTAATGCCTAGAAGTCCTGTTACAGATTGAAGGACCCAACTAATGTTACAATAGCAAAACTTTTTTTTTGATTCATGAATAAATTTTTCTTCAAACACTTCAAAATTCCATTTCCACAAAATTACAAACCCAGGAAATTATTTCTTTTCCATGAAAATTGATAGGAATGAAAAAAAGGGAATTCACAGTATTAAAGCTTATCTCTCATATTAAATTTGTCCATCTCATTTTGCGAAAGCAGAATCCAAACTATAGAATTTGGCCTTAGCTTTTTGTCATTCTAAATTTTCATTTCTGCACTCCTTTCTCGAATACCTCTTGTCCATTTCAATCAAATCTTGCTTTAATGGAAGAAATGGGGAAGGAAAAAAACCCTTTATTTATTGACAATATCTTACACCATAAGTGTGTTACAGTCAAATTTCAAAGATTTATCTGTTCCATTTTTTCAACAGCTTTGGTGGTGTAATGGTTAGCATGCTTGCCTCGAGTGCGGATCAAACCAAAGACATAAAAATTGGTATTTGCTGCTTCTCCGCTAAGCACACAAAATATAGGAGATAGAACAAAGATTGGTCAGACCAGAGTCAGAATAATGTGTCTGGGTAAAGTGGCATGTCTTCCTACGGACTGTTGCTTTTGTGAGCTAGCACGTTAAAAGTCCGGCTCAGTGTGTCTCTAGTACATTTTTGTACAAAGCAGGGTTCATTCATCATTACAATTCATTAATATGCTCTCTTCCTGAATATGCATGCATATTTGCCACTAAGAAAAGAGAATTTCCTATGCCAGCTGTAGTTGATATCTGATTGAGATGAAATGAGGAAATGCAACAAAAGACTTCCAAAAGGTGCTTTTTTTTAATTTTCAGTTAATTTGATGGGAGCAATTTCAATGATTTTTTTATTTGCCTTTACAAAGTGAAGGTGGACTATTTAAATTGCCTCAGTGTCCAGGTCGGTTCCTGCATTTAAGTTTCTATTTATTCTTTTTTACTGATATTTGACTGAAAGTTATATCCAAGTTTTTCACTTTTATTTTCTCAGCAACTACTTGTATGCTACATGTAGATACCTAAATAAAATTTGTAATGAAGTTGCATTGGTGTGACAAGCAGGTTATGGATGCAAATTTAGAAGGTGATTAGCTCAAGGTCACCCATGAAAAACATTTTAGACTTAGAAAGAAAAACCAGCCTTTCTTTGGAAGTTAGGTCCAAGTTTTTGTTTCTCAGAAACTTTATATGATATCTTAATGGAACTAGTTATGAGGTAACATTGAAATAACTTGCAGGTGCGAATTTTGATGACCTTGACTTGAAGGTCATTTAAGGGTTTTCAACTCAAAAATAGTGCAAGTTACATTTAAGTTTTTATTTTTTCAGAGACAGTACCTGGTATCAAAATGGTGCTTGTCATGAAGTTGCATGCCTATGGCATGCATGATACAGAGGCAAATTGAGATGACCTTGATCCCAAGGTCATGTAGGATCTTAGTTGTTTCAACTTTAAAATGGTTGTTTTTATTGAAAGTTTTGTCCAAATTTTAATTTTCTCAGAATCTATCTTATATACATAAGGAAACTTTGTTTCTGAAGTTTAATGGATGGCAGTTCCAATTTCGTTTCCTGGAAGACTCGCAGACCTGTTTTATTTGGGAATATTACCTAGCAACTATAAAGAAAGGATATCAAAAGAAACCTCTAATAGGTGTATATAAGTATCCCTCAATATCATGAGCATGTACATAATTTATAAATGTAATTATGTTTTTTTTTCAGGTTAATGGAGAGAAGGAAACCAAGAGTAAAGTCAAAGGAAAGTGTCTCAAAAAATTTACAGTATGATAATATTTTACTCGATCCAGACATTCCCAGCAAAGAATATTTTCCTTTCTCTTCTCTGCCTGTTGACTGTCAGTTGAAGATATTCTCATATCTTGACCACTTACAGAAAGGAAATTTATTATCTGTTAATGAGACATGGTATGACCTACTTTGTCATCCAAGTTTATGGGGCCAGTTGTCAATATGGAATTTTCCGATGACATGCTTACATTCACAAACAAGTCATGAAAGGTCTGATAATTGTTACATCTGTTACAAGAAAAGGGTTCATCTTTTCTGCAAATTCATTCTACGGATAAACCCTCGACCAAAACGTTTCGAGTTTAAATTCAATATTGCTGAATCTTCTAGTGGATACTTGGAATTGATAGAAAGTTTAATGAAAGAACTGAATTTTAAGGACTTACGGTATGCCAATATAAACTGGAAAGAGACCCCATGCAGACCATATTGGATTCCTCAAGAAGATCAAGCAGAGATAGATGTAATGTACAGACACAGACTAAGGGCTCGTCGTTTTGTGTGTATGTTTAACCAGTTTACAACAAAGGCACCATCAATCAGCACTATCATGATGCCTTTCGATTGGTCATCTAGAAGTGTGCAGTGCCTGACAAGACTGAAAAATATCCACAGTTTAGTCCTTGAGAAATATTATGTTTTTCAGTGTCTCCATCAGAGTCTATTGACTCAGGTATTAGCAGGTTTGCCTTGTCTACGCAGATTCATGTTAGAAGTTTGGACCCCAAGTGGACCAGGTCTTGTTCTTTTCTCAGTTTCATCTAGGTCTGTGGAATATTTTGATGTGTCACAAAGCAGAGGATTTTACTTGAAAAAAATTGATATGCCAAAGCTTGAAAAGTTTCGGGTGATGCGACACCCATGGAATGGTCCATTAGTGTATTCAGAGAGAATCAACATCCCATGTCTGTACAACGTGTTAGTCTGTGGAGCTCCAAATCTCTGCACTATCAATGACCACTATTTAGAACCAGTATGGAAACAGGTCTGTTATCCCCGCCTAGATGAAGTTTTACGCTCTGTCTGTTCCTGTAAGCAACATAAAACAGGATGGGCAATGTAAAGACCAATTTTTGTTTGACATCCAACTGTTGTGGTTGTTTAATGGTATGATACTGTCATCCATCTGCAGACAGTATGGCTTTTCAAGGACAATTTTTGTACTATCATGACTACAGTAGACTTTCAAATTGTAATAATAATTCATGAAAATAAATGCTCAGGTACATTTTTGTGGTTCTGTGAGAGCTTTGGAAGGATTGTTTAATTTTTTTCTGTTTCTCTGACTTTGTTAAGAAAAGAGATAAACATGGTAATGGGACAAAAATTTGCAACATTGCTATAAAAATTTACTCTTCATGATGATAAATAAAATAAGTGCAATAATAATGCTCTGCATACTGTAAATTCAGACTTTATTGCGATGTTTTCATTACATGTATTGTGAATATTGTGAGTAAATCATAATCCCAATAGTAAGAACTCACATTTTGATATTTTATAACATATGTAAATGAACATTTTTTTTAATTCACAATAACTTGGATCCCATTTTCAGCAGAAAATCACAAATTGCAATAACAATATGTGAACGCAGTTATTTCTGAATTTACAGTATTTCAATGTTTAGCAGATATCTTGATCCACTTTTAAATTTAGAGTAAATTTTGTCCAAATTTTCTTATATAAATTTTGATGGAGTATCAAAAAACACCTTAGTGTAGCCATAGTGACTGTTATATAGAAAGCTATTCTTACGAAAAACTTATTTTAAAACCTTTGTACTAATTTTTACAGACTTACTGTAATGTTGATGAAAATGAACAACTGTTCTACCAGTTTTCTGTTTTGATGAATGACCATGTAACAGTTACATGTACATGTAACTCTCCTATGGAGATAAAGCTGGTTAAGTGACCAACATGTATACATGTAGGAGAGTAGTTCTTATGTAGATGAAAGTTTATATCTTGATAGAAACTCCAAAACAGTGAGAAAGTTATATTGCTAAGGGGAATTCATAACCAGTAAAACTAAACCCTTATTGTAATACTGTCACACCAGTTTCATCTATAAGATACCTGGTCATTTTAAGTTCATCAGAATTACATGTAAGAATTGACAGAGTAGTTCTGTAGAGGATATTTGCTGTAAAATTTTCATTTAGAATGAAATTCTGTATAATTCCATAGTATAGAATGATTTTGTTTTTCAAAAGAGTGCCATAAGGAAGTGGCTGTATCTTTATATCATTGTTAATAAAGGATTATGCTGCGAATTTGGGTATGTTATTTTGAGCAAGTGAATTAAAATTTTAGAAAATATGTTAAAATGTTTTCCAAAACCTTCCCATCTTTGTTTTTAGAAAGAAATGTTAGTTTATTTGAAGGTAAATTTTGTTACAAAATGTGCTGGTTTCAAAAGCTCTAGTATACACACCAAATATAAAATTGAGGAGGTTACTCTTCCCTTGAGGATTTGTCTTGTAATTTAAACTGTTTGCATGCAAATTTGTATGCAATGAAGGGGAGGTTATCTGTTATAATATGTATTTTTATGGCTATTGACAAATAAGTGCTGTATACATGTAAGTGCCATTTTACATTTGTGATGTTTTTGTTAAGTGTGACAAGTCTTATAAGATGCAATATATAATTGTTATGTATGAAATAATGTACACTCAGGTGGCAAAAGTTTGGAAACCTTTGGTTATTTCCTGTACATTTAAACTAAACTCAGACAAGCCACGACAATTTTTTTCCACTAGAACAATTTTCGTTATAATACAGAAATATCTACAGTTTTTTCCTGATTATTTTGAAGTCATTATACTTAGTTCAGTTATCAAGAATTTTTGCAGTTTAAATCCAAATTATAATTTATAAATATCACAATTAGTTAATTTTTTCATGATGATGTGTAGACAAGGGAAAATGGTTTCATAGTCATCCCATGAAACAAATGAGGATATTTTTGCTTCGTCCATGTTTTGTAGAATGAGAGCAAACCGAAACAAAAACTGGAAAAATTGTCAGGGAAGCTTGATTTTAGTATAAATCCACATGTAAAATAAAAAAAAAAGTTGAAATACTATATGAGTGTACATTATTTTTATTAGAATGATGTTATGTTCTTGTACATTGTGGTGTACTCATATTATTTTATATTAATAAATGTCTTTGTATTTTTAGCATAATGTATCAAGTTATTTAGATTTACAAAATCAGTTTCCGGTATAAATTGGTTTAAGCACAAAGTTAAATTACTTTTACTTTAATTTTGTGTAACAATGCTAATATGAACAGTGGAAGTATAGAAATAAAATTTAATCCAGGTTATGCGATCCAACAGATGGTTGGTACAATTGTCTGATATTGACATATTGAAAATGTCAATATTTCTGGGAAGGACTAGTCATTATTGGTTTGCTGTGTCACTCTTTGTTATTCCACTCTTCCTCCTAAACAGCTCCTTCAAACCCAACTTTGCATGCAGAGTTTATTCTACAGTGACTTTGTACCTTGTGTTCACAGATTTTTTTCTAAAATAAGTGAAGTTGTGCCCATGTTAATTTTTGACAAAATTTAATGTTTGGTTTCAGTACCATCATTTGGGACAGATCCTTTTATTCAACAAATAGTTTAAAAGAAGTCAACAAAACTCTCACAGACTGGCAATTTAAGTAACCACCTTCTATTTTGATTGCCATAAAATAATGCACCACTTGCTTTCATAAGATTATTTCTGAATAAGCAAATCATTTGAATTTTTGTCAAAATTTTAAACACCTGAAACATCTGTTGCAAATTGATCATGCAGTTTGGAATGAATAAAAATTATAAAATTCAGAATAATGTCATAGTGCATGAGTAAAGGATTTTGCCAGATTCTCAATCTTTTTTTCATAGAGAGTTTTAGCTCCTGTATAATCTTTAACAAAATACCGTCATTGTTTTTTTATTCCCGCTTTTTTACTTTTGTGTAATTTTTTGTGTCTATCCTGGGATTATGTTTTTGTAAGAGTTATATCCCATGTAAGACAGTGCTCTAATGTAAGAAAACCTTAATATTGCTATTTTTTCGAAAAATCCATAATTTTTACCAAGAGAAATAATTAGTTTTATGGGCATTGGTGAAATAAACAAAAAGATTGATTTTTGCATTAAATTTATCGCTGAAGTAAGATTTTAAAAATAAAAACCTAAATTTCCCCTTTATATTTATATCAATATACCATCCCATATGGGAGACAACTCTTACAAATCCAGAGATACGAAAAGATCGAATAATGGCTGCTATCTGTTGGTAATGTAACTAGCCCACTCGTTATATTGCTTTAATTCAATGTACAATGTTTAAAAATTTAATATTTGTTTCCAAACCAAACATCTAAGATTATGTTTTGATTAGTTTGTCAGAGTTTGACATTTACAAATCCAGTTTGATAGCCCTGTCAAGTTCTGAAAATTTCTGATATTACAAGAGAAACACTTGACAGGCCTGTTAAAACTACCTTTCTTTTCACTAGAGTTGAAATTCCTATTCTATAATTACAAAGTATTTTATGTATTTTTGGTCATGATGGTAAGGCATATCTATTTGAAAATAATTGTCTGTGATTGATTTTGATCATTTGTAGCATACAATTTGATAGCTGCATTCAATATGATGGCTACAACTCTATATTTTTTGCCTATATCCTGTTTTCAGTTCTGTTTATAATAATAAAGGACTGGATGGGACATGTGCTAGTCTGTATTCACTACTATTTCTACTAATTTGTCTACATGTTATTCATTCATTAAGATAGATAATGCAATTTCTAAAAATGTGAATATGACTGAGTTCTACATTTTCAACATTTGCACAAATATACAATGTCTAGTTTTGCAGAAATATACAATTAAAAGGATGAGGCCAAAAAAATTAATAATATGTGTATTAATTAAAGGATTTCATTGTCATCAAAATTAGGGTAGGAAGGTATGATTTTTTTTATTTAATTTTCTTTTTTACATTGCTTCAATAAGGGAAATTTTGGTTTTTAACAGTGCGGGTCCATCCAATAATTCCAGTAAAAACTTTAGGGTAGATGTTATGAATTCCAAATTTCTAAAATCTTCTTTTCCGAAACCTCAAAGTGGATTAAATTGTTTGGTCCTGTCTTTAATTTATGTATTGTTTGCCAATTGGAAATTGAAAATGGCTGCCATGACGCAACGAACATTGGACCCTATTGGAATTTAACATTTTCATCTTCTCTTCAGAAACCACTATACAGATTTCAATCAAACTTGGCAGAATTGTTAGACAGGGGGTTCTTTGCCAGATTTGTGTTTTTGGTGCTGATTGGAAATTCAGATTTAGATTTAAAAAATCTTCATCAGAAACCACAAAGTGATTGAATATTTTACTTTGCAGAAATTGTTAGATTGTCCTGTACTTAATTTGTAAATCATTTATAATGGAAACTTCAAAATGGCCGCCATTACACAACTTAATTTAAAATAGGACCCTACTCACCCATTACCAGATTTGTATTTTTGGTGCCAAAAGAAAATTCAACATGGCCACCAGGGCCAATTATATGTTCTGTTTGGTAATTGGTAATTGTTACTCTACAGAAATGGTTGTTAGATGGTCACGTACTTTAATTGTGAAATATTTGCCGGTCAGAAGTTCATCATGGCTGCTATGATTCAATAAGTTTAGCATAATTAGATGCTATAATGGTACAAAGTTTATTTTATAAAAGTCACCTTTTGCCAGGTGAGCCATTACAGGCTCTGTGGAGCCTCTGGTTTTGTAGTGCAGTATGAAACAAAATTAGGTCAGTCAAAAGACTTTTTTTGGTATTTTGCTAAAAACTTGAAAGATTTGGTAAACTTGCTCCTCCCCAGTTTCCTAGCCTCATACAAAAAAGTTGATTTTTTAATATATTTATGTTGTTTCTTTGTTTTGTTTTTAATAATATATTTTTGTCTTTCTGTTTATATAAATGCTTTTAATTTTAGAACATCATTATTCTTTGTTTATTTTTTTGGACAGTTGTTCTCTCGTCCAAGCTTACATTCACAAATCCCATCCAAACCTTTACTTGTATTTAGAGTATAGTATGTTCAGCAGTTAAAATGTTATACACATGTAGGGACCAGATTGTACATGTCTCAACATTTGTTATTTACTGTATTCTTTTGTCAGCATACATGTTTATATTAATAGTTTGAGAAAAGTTTAGGAGCAACTATTTATATGTATGTAATGTTTTTTTAGATAAGAATGACATGCATTTATTGTATAAGTTAGAAAGAGTTTTTTCTTTAGTAAAAATGCAGTTTATAATTTGGCCATTTATTATAACATTAATTATTCAAATTAGGCTCTTGTTTCACAATTTCACATTCTGTTGCATTGTGGGAAATATTTTCAAAAGACTGTTGGTTGAAACCTTCAGTGGTGATGGATTTTTTGCAATAACGTCTTTTTATATTTCCATACACAATTTGCTTTATTCTGAAACAAAATATTCCCATTTCTTTGAGGAAAATAAGGATTCTTATATTTATACAAATGAATATTTTGTGACAATTATTATAAGCTACAGTAAGTTTTTCTACAAATACATAATCATTAGATCATTTATTTTATATTATTGCTTCTGCTGTAAAAACATTGCCATAATATTGATTTTTGTATCCATAGAATCTGTTTCTTTAATCATAAATGTGAAGGTGAGTTATGATAACGTTGTTAATTACTTGTATACAAATGTCAGTGATCTCAATTTTTTACATGTAACATATATATAGATGTACATGTTACCAATTTGTTTATTTTTATATTGTACTCATTTACATGATTACACATGTAGTTCATTTCGAAATCCAAGAAAAATATTTAAAATAACATTATTTTTTTAATTAAAGAAAAACTTAATTTTACAGCTTACCAGGTTAAGTACAGAGTGAAATTTGTAAATTCATGTTAGCATGTTAATATATATTATGCTTTCAGTAGTATACAACAGATTTTCTCTATCTATAAAAGGGGTCAAAGTTGCCAAGAGGTGCAGTTTCACAGGATATTGGAAAAAAAAATTTTCACAGACAAACTTAGTTTGACATGGGACTCTATCAGAAATTCACAGAGAATTCATCTCTGAAACTACAGGGACATTTGCAACCAAACTTTGTTATGGTCCCGCATAGTTTTCTGATGGTCCTCTGTAAAAATTGTGTATGGCATTCTTGTGTGCCATTCAATATTGCCACCACTGAAGAAGTTGGTTTAACATGGGAACCTATGGGCAAATTACTTTAAGAATTGTTAAACACTTGTCCCTATTTTTTTATGGAGAATAAACATTTGACTGTTATAAATAGACGGAAGTTTTATTAATTCCCTTTTAACAGTTTAAAGGATTATAACACTCAAACAAGAAGTCTTATAAAATTGATGATTGATGACCTCATCAATGTTCATATTACTTGGTTCATATTTCAAGGTTACAGTATCTATTAATATACTGCAATTGTTCTTAGGTTTTTGGTTTCATAAAACTATAATAATAGCACAATATCAAACCATTTTATTTACCAAACTGTTGCTAAGGGAGGCATAAAGCAAACAGATTCTGAGGTCAGGTCAAAGGTAAAAGCAGTTTGAGGAGCATCAATTGGATTTGACAACTTTCACATCTTCTGGAGGTAAAATTAAGGACAGACATGTTACTGTTTTTATACGACCGCAAAAATTTTGTGGTCGTATTATGTTATGGGCATGTCGGCGTCGGTGTCGGCGTCGTCGTCCG
>JARWCS010364502.1:0-10495 GCA_034783895.1 Geukensia demissa | reverse complement strand
ATTATGTTGAAAAACAAGCAGACAATTATCAAGCAATGTGTTAAATCTTTGTTCACATTAACTCTGATTCGGCAACTTTAAGCCAGGTGAGCGATTACAGGCTCCTGGGAGCCTCTGGTTGGTTTGTAACAAGAGCTAGGGCTGGTGCATATGTGCATTAGACCACATGAAATATTTTAATTAATTTCAATAAAAAAAATTCTGAATTTTGACACCTAGCCAAAGGCAAAAATTAAAAATAAATGTCATTTTTTGGTCCTGAGGGATTTCAAAACCACAAGCAAAGAGCAATATTACACAAATGTATTACTTCCATAAAGCATGGTTGGGAAGACTCAGCCCCATTCCGCTCAAATGACTGAATGTCTTAAGTTCCTGAGGTTATAAGTCCTGTTTCCATAACAACCAAAATTCCTAGAAATGGTCAAAATGTCTAATTTTTCAACAGTGGTCAGTAATAAAAAATGAAAAGTGGTAATGACTGAGCAGGAACAGCCACAAAATGACTAGCAGAATGCAGGCACAGAAATAAAATTTGTTGTTAATTTGACAGAACCATCACAAATGAAAAATAAATGTTAATGATTCAACAAAAAAAAACAACACCTGAAGCATGTTATAATACAGTTAAACAAGAACAGCCACCAAAAAATATTTAAGGGGAAGATACCAACTATAGTGTATACGACCAACTTAAAAAAATCATATTATAACAATGATGAAGTTCACTTTTAAGTTAATTTCCTTCCAAGAATATCTCAGGAAAACATTGCCACTTACATATGTTTTACAGAGAAATTGTTAAAAATCAATTTAAATTAAGAGGAGGCATGATTAAAATAATAGTCAAATAAAGTTCCAGTTGTTCAAAAGAAATTGACACAAAGTTGAAAATTGTTAAATACAGTAGTCATGTTTTATTTATTTGGGGTGATATAGAGCTTTTTAAAAGGAGTGGTATCACCCTTGTTGAAGGTTTGCAAATTCCCTCTGTTTTTCTTGTAGTTTGAATGCGTTTTCTCTAACATTTACCTCATATCATTTTTATAGACTTAAAATATGTTTAAGATTCATTGGAAAAAGTCACTGAAATTAAACATGTAAAGGATTCAACATGAACAGCCAAAAATTACCGTAATAATAAAAAGTGATGCCAGTGTTTGTCTTCATTGACTATGTTGCTCTCAATAAGAAAATCTGAAAAGCATTTGTTTAGCTGTACAATCAAATTGAAAAAGTGATCATCTATTTTCCAACTCTGTCAGGCTGCAGCACAATGTAGTGTCAATAATATACCAGTAACAATAAGAAGAATTTTAGAGGCATATTAGCAAGATAAGCAGGTTCGGTGATAGCTTGCACCTTATCATTTCGCAGTTTATACCTGTTAGCCCTTCCTCTTTAGGAGGGAGTCTCCCTCTTTTTGAGTCAAGCTCCCTCTATGAGAAAGTTTTCCTTATGGAAGATACCAATCTCCCTCTTTCAAAAATGTGTACTTTAAACTCCCTCTTTGCAGAAATATTGCACAAATTATGTTCTACATGGCTTAATAAATTGATGTCAATGCATTGTTTGTGAAATACAATATTCATTGAGAAGAAATCAACAAATAATAAATAATTTTGTTATACTAATCATGCTAATTTCTCAATTTTTGATTAAAAATCATTTAGTATAATAAAGAGATATCATTGATTTTATATCGTTGTCTTATATAACTGTGTACTTAGATTTCTAGCATAATTATCTTTTTTTCTGCTAAAAAGGTTGTTATGCATAATCTCCCTCTTAGAAAAGCTGAAAAGAGGGATATCTCTCTCGTTCAGCAATTGAAAGGTTAACAGGTATGCAGTGGCCAAATAACTTTTTTTGCTATGTATCAATAACTTGATGGCAAATTGGACCCTTCCTATACATTTCTTTTGCAAGATACCACCAATTCACCTAAGGCCACTTACAGCAACAAGTAATTCCTCTTGGTCAACAAAGACTACTACTCATATAAGGCCACTAAGGGGATTGCTGTGAAAAAAAATTGTGGCAAAAAGCGTAATATTTTTAGCCGAGTTGCAACGAAGTTGAACTCGGCTATTGGTTTGATTATGGCGGGCGGGCGGCTGGGCGTGATTCTTGGTTTCCGGACAATAACTCCAAAAGTTTACTTCTGATTCAAATGAAACTTAAGGATATTGTTATATATTAAGCAAATGAGAACCCTATTGATTTTGGAGAAAATCCGTTTAAGGTCAAGGTCACAGTCGCAAAAAATACTTAGAAAATTTTGTAAAAATAAGGTTTCCACAAATGTAGTGAAAAAATAGTCATTTGTTATACTAAAAATTCAATCCAGTGTTCCTGCTACGATTTAAGGGCAGAAGGTTGCAACTGCACAAAAAGGGCTCTTAACATCAATTTCAAAACTAAATAGGTGCAACTGAAATTGATGTCCCAGATGAAATACCAAATATTTATTATTTTTTATCACTTTGAAGTGTTTAAGTAGACTTCCTATTATTGAAAGGCTTGTTCAAATTTTTAACCCTTTATAATCATTTAAAATAAGCTGTTATATATGTACTTGCATTGAAGAAATGCAAAGGACTATGAGTGCTGCAACCCTCCCCTCCGCATTTTGGGCTAGATTGAACACCACACTCCCTGTTACACCCTGGTCAGATAGTTTTGTATATATATTGTAAATGAATATAAAAAGAGAACTAGAGATGTTTTTGTGAAATTTATTTTCCACAACTACCATATCTCGGCAAATTTTTGCTGTGTTCGGGGTTAATATTTTATCACGAAATTTACCCTACATGTTAATGCTACTGCTTTTATAACTCTATATGAAATGACACAAATTGTGAATTATAAACTCAGCTGTATTTGACAACAAAAAAGCTAACAAAAGCAGACCTGAAAATTACCGGGTATATGGCATTACAAATTAATTCACTGTTACAACACTTGCAAAAATTAAATAAGGTTAAACATACTTGTTTGCATAGTATAATTTGGATTTTTAAGGTAAACGAAGTAGTAGTTTTGGAGCTTCAGCTAGCAGTAGTGTGGATCATGTAAAAGAAACAACAAACAGACCTTTGACCCCTAAAGGTCCAACACCTGGAATTTGTCATAAACTAAAAGTATGTATGTTGTTTCATATGTACCAATAATAGTCTCAAATATGGAAAGGAATAAGAATAAGTTTCATTTTGTTTACCTATCTCAATAATTATTTATTGTATTATTATATTATTTATGTTTTATAAAATAATACATGCTGTAAATTAAAAAAAAAATATTAAAGTAATACAGTGATTGGGGCAGGGGCTTTGCAGCACATTTTATCAAATCTTGGACAAAATTCTTTTGAGAGTCCATAACAACCTGTGCCATATGGTATGAACAAGGCTTTACCAGATATGGAACATTTTTAACAGTATGTTGGATGCTGGGAAAACAACAACCCAAATTGCATGCATGCTTAATATTTTATGGAAAGGTGAGCAAATTTTATGGTGGATTCTGAGAGATTTTATAGTAGTTAACCAGATTCCAGGGACGGGGGTAAATACCACATGTATGTTAATAGGACTGGCACATATCAATTTACACACAACATTTCTGGTTTCCATTATTGTATTAACTTTATATGACTCTGGAACCAATTACACCTACTTTTCTACAGATTTAATTGTTTAATAGCTAAATGTAAAAAACCTTAATAATTATGATAATCAGAAAAATAAATTTATAATTGAAACATATTTTGTAAAGCACAAATTCTGACAGACTCTTTACACCGTTGAAAGGTAAACCTAGTAATAATGTTCTATAGTGTAGATCAATGTTATTGTAAATTTTTCCTTCATGGACTGATATTTTCTAAGTAACTTTCATTTCTGTTAACAGGGTTTAAGCAATCTAGGAAACACTTGCTTCTTTAATGCAGTGATGCAGGTAAGTTTGTAAATGCCATTTATAGGGAATTAGAAATTATCAACTATCCAATTTCCATCCCCAGTCTTTTGCAAGAATATTTTTTTCAAGTTATGATCATGATGATTGCCAATAACAACCTGTTCTAAGCAATCAAATTCATTTTATTTTATTCTTTGACTGTGTGTAAACATCCTATGTATTTTGATATACTGAAATATACATAAAATTTAATTAGATAAAATTTCACAGACACAAAATTATTAAAGCTCTCTACGACAATCACTTCACTATGTAATACAAACAATAAAAATTTGACAAAGTGACAAGTTTTTAAGATCTTACAACATATTGAGAAAGTATTACAATTATGTAAAAATTAATTTGAT
This sequence comes from Geukensia demissa, assembly GCA_034783895.1. Taxonomy (NCBI): domain Eukaryota; kingdom Metazoa; phylum Mollusca; class Bivalvia; order Mytilida; family Mytilidae; genus Geukensia; species Geukensia demissa. The sequence continues at coordinate 6,164 of JARWCS010364502.1, read as the reverse complement.
TCTAAATAAATGATTTGCTGTGTAATTATCTAAAAATTATCTAAAAATCAAATTCACCTGTTGCATGAAACAAATTTTAATGATGAAAATATATCTGAAACCTCATGAATGTACCCTGGTTGTTTATCAAAAAAAATGTTATGTCATTAAAACAAGGAACTGCTACAAATATAAGTACATTAAGTGATGTAATAAACATATGTTCTGCATTCCTAATAAAAAACATGTAAACATAAAATTTACAAAGTATGATTTGTTCTTTCTACCACTTGAAATTTATTATTTTATGTGCAGATTAAGGATATGTTGATGTCAAGATTAGACTACTCCTTGCCATGCAGGGCCCGGACTGGATCCATGGTCCCAAAAGAACCCAGAAAAACAGAGAATGGTCTTTTTAAGAGGGGATTCCCATGAGGTCCTTTAACACCTCACATTAACATACCTCAACCTTCCTCCCTGCAACCCAACCCTAAAACCCATCTGATGTTGATAAATGGTTTTCTATGTGTATAGTGTACTTTCTCTAAGGTTCATCTCATTTGCATATTTTGTAAAATAGCAAATTTGGTACATTTTTGATTGCCTATTTACATTGATGAGTGTTAACTTTAGAATTTTTGTATAAAGTACTCCAAAAAGTGATTATGGGTTGCTGTGCAAAATAAATCATTGACACACTTTTTATTATCTAAATGAAAGGTTTGATATCATTCACCAGAAGATTTAATGTGTTCGTCTTGCACATGGATAGAGTTTAAAATGATCTACCTCCATAACATAAATATTTGTTGTACATCTCTGAACTTTTAACAATATCCTAACCTTCCCAAGGTTGTTAGTTCTCTCTGGGTAATCTGGTCTTCTCAGTCAGTATAACTGAACAACACCTAATGACTGAAATATAGCATAATGTTTAAATGTAGCATAATGACTCAAATATACATAAATATTTTACTATATTGTTTGTAGAATTTGAGCCAGACACAGTGTTTCGAAAGTTTAATACAGGAGCGAAGTAAGAAAGGTCGGTCAGTCAGTATAGATGGGAAACAGAACAGTGACACTGATGATAGCTCTGATGAGGATGATGACGAAGAATCTCTTACTGTTAAGGAATTGGTATGATAACTGTAAAATTAAAATTATTCACAAAAGTATATTATTTTGTCATTGTATGATTGTTGCTGTTATGCAACCCCATAGAAAAAAAAATACTTCTTAAACTGTTATAAATCACAATAGGCAACTTAATGCAAAATTCCTAGTTGAGATTTTAATAGGCCTATGTCGATATTTTATCAGAATATATATCTTATTTGAGCCTGAAAAAAATCAAAGAAAAGGTCCTAATGTACAACTAATTAATTTGGCGTGGATATCTTCCATGGGTATGAGAAATTTTGTCTTTTTTCCGAGTTACAATATGTGTATGCCAAATTGTCAGAATAACTGAATTGACTTCTTTTGATTTTAAATTTTTCCTCAACTCAGAACCTCTACATCTTACATGTTAGTGTATAGTTGAGCTGTTTTCTTATTTTCCATCCTGTTATTCTTTTATACAAATTAAATCAAGCATACATGCTACATGTATTTTGAGTGAAAACAAACTTAAATTGAATTAAAAACAAAACTAAATAGTGTTTTATGCCCTTGCACATACACACATTGCTTGTATTATTAAAGTCCAGTGCATCTGCAGTCATATTTTTTGGCAAATATTTATCTATTAGAAATGAAATTTTATCATCTAAAAGTAATGATTACACCTAGAGAAAGTGAATTAAGGTACCATGGAGTAGCTTTTACACAGCAGCCCTTGCAAATTCAGTAGTAATTGCCTTCAACATTCTTGTATCTGGAGTCCAGTTGATGACATTGTGTCGTTGGAATTGCCACTATAGAGAAATGAGATAGAATTTTACTTTTCAGATTTCTTGTAGCAAGATAATATTACAATAAATCTGGCAATTCCACCTACTTGATTTCATTGTTACTTAATGACACAGATATTTATTATCTCCATGATGGTCTTATGTTTTAAATATATTGCAGGCTTTTATAGAGATAGTTTTACTATACTATAGTATTTTTGTTTGACTCCAAAAATTATTTTGTTGTCATATTATGTTTTTTGTCTATGTCCATGTCTGTAAACATAAGGTTTCTGTTCAACATCTTTTGTTCTAGTTTTTCGATCCATTTGAAATTTCAACACCATGATACCCAATATAAAATAAAGGTTAGGATTGATTTTGGGTTATTCTTTGGCCACCTTTTGTAATATTCTTTACGGAAGCTGGTGTTTGTTATTACTAATGTTATTTATTATTATTTTTCAGCCTCCTATAGAGATAGTTTTACCAGAAGCTGGTGCATTAACACAGTCAATGGTTTCTTTTCTACATGAAATGAATAATAGCTCTAGTCGCAGTAGTACTGTTAATCCATCAGCCTTGTTCAGCCAAGTTTGTAAAAAGTAAGCTTATTTTACCCATAAATAAAGTAGGACATTGACATTTTATATGACATCCCAATGATGGAAAGACCCTCAAATGTTCAAAGAACACTTGGTCTTTAATTATTAACATACGATTGTAATATTCATCTATGCAAAGGCTAAGTGAATCCTTAATTGGTCACACAAAAATAATTTTAATAAAGTATATTCATGAATTAGAATGTTGATCGATTATCCAGTCTGGTAGGCTGGTCTCCAACAACAATGATCCCTATGACAAGTACTCATACTCATCTTTAGAACTGTAAAAATGGATGAAGCCAAACATGGCACAGTGCCCTTTACAACTAATTCACCAAGTATTTACAGGGTGGTGTTGGTCTATCATCATACCTAGTGGTCAGTGGGAGACTTCATAAACACAGGACTCAAAATATATATACATTTTATAAGTGATGTTATATCAGATGAAAGAAGCAGATGGCTTGATTATCTAGACTCATGAATTTATCCTACTTTTACAGAGCACAAAGATTCCGAGGATATCAGCAGCAAGATAGTCATGAACTTCTGAGATATCTAATGGACAATATGAAAATGGAAGAGGTCAAGGTTAGTATCATAAATTTCTGACCCATCCTTTGTACCCTTTTCAACAGAGTTGTGGCAGATATACATTTTAAAATACTGTTGTGTCCTTCTGTCCATATAGATTGTCACAATCTAGCTTTATAGAAGAAAAAATGAAAATCTTTTGAACAATTTCAAAAACAAAAACATACTTTGGTAAAATGAAAGGAGAAATGGTTTTAAAGTTCAAGCTCTTATGGAACAGAGCATGTGTTTTCTTAAAAGTGTTCTTGTGGTAAATGTTCGTTCTGCAAGACTAACAGTTAGATTTGTTTTCAGAGGTCACAAGCTGCCATACTGAAACATTTCAAGTTACCGGAAAATATTAACCCCAAAAAAGTACCTGAGGAAACCAAATTAAAAATCAAAGGTAAGAAATCAATTTCATCATCCTTCACAGTTTAAATACATTTGCTTAAGGGATAACTATAAGAAAAATAATTTTTCGTGCGGCAAATATTAGTCCATTGGTGGGGAGCCTTGTTTTTTCTTCACTTCCTAATACAGGTTGCTATCGGTATAGGTGGAAAAGTTGTTCCAATAATGAGAATAGAACCTTTTTAGGATGAAATGTTCAAAAAACTTACATATGATGGTTTAAATTGTTATGTAAAAATAATGGAATTCTCTGTGTATTTTTGGATCCATTCTCAAACAGAAGTCATAAGGAGACTTCTTTGGGTTGATTTTGCTAAACATTTATCTTGCATAGTACCATGAAAATTGTGTCCTGACAGGTCAAACCAAACACATTAAAATGTGGATTTCCTGCTTTTCAGATAAGCAGGCTGCATTTAAGACCAAGGGAATAGTGGCATTAATGAGTTAGCACTTCAAAAATCTTGTTGCGCATTTGGGTCTGGTATGAACAGAGTTCATCAACATGCATCAAATATTTGCATCTAAACACTAAGCAACATTCAGTCAATCAATCAACCAGTCAGTACTATAATAGTTCAATCAATAAAGCCATTTACTGGGCTGTTTATAAATTGTTTCTGTTTATAGACCAACTGAACAAAGAGAATCTTCAGGATGATGTCAAGTTTGATTCTTTTAAGTTTATTTACTGAAAGAAAAACAATAGTGACCTTGAACCATATAATGCATTTGACACATTTAAATTTTCTGTCAAGTCTGTCAACAAGGAGAGTAGTGTAGTCTAACAGACAGACAAACCATTGATTGGCTCTCTTTTGCATCTGGTAGTTATTTTACACTCTGTTTCTTCATTTTGATTGTATGATATAATGTGCCAGAAACACCATTACTTGTAACTGGTTTAATATGAAAAACAAGTATGAACACCCAAGACCGAATGTTTTTTTATTACAGAATATGGAAAATATGTCAAACACACCTTTGTTGATTGTATGTTTGGTGGACACTTACTGAGTACAGTTATCTGTGAAGAGTGCAAACATGTAAGTACATATTATACAGATATCCCAGCAATGCAGCATTCTTTGGCTACTTCATATTCTACATGTTATTGTACATAATGTTAAAAGTGATAACTTGAGCAATAAATCACTTAAGTTACAGAAGTTAAAGGATTATTGGAATAATCCAGGTTTAAACATTGAAAAAAATGATAAATGGACAGAAAGAGATGTTTAAGGCACATATGGTGTTCAAGCCATTCAAGTTTAAACCACCAAAGTTTGATTTTCCTTCCATCACATCTATATTTTATCAAGATTAGAAGATATAAAGTTAAGTCTTGCATATAAAGTTTGTTTTAGTCTCTACTATGAAGAAATTTATACTCGGTATGTTAGTTAAGTGAAGGATTTTAGTTTTTTGCATGGATAAGCACATTTAAAAGTTCTGTGTTTTTCTTACAGATCAGTCAGATATTTGAACCATTTCTTGACCTGTCTTTACCAGTCACAGAAGAAAAGGTAAGTCTTAGTCAATTTGTGTTGAACATTTTCCTGCAGACCAGCAGAGACCATGTTGTGGGAATCTTGGGGGATCTCTCATATGTTGTTGAGATATAAATGTGTTAAAATGCTTTTCAATGTTAACAGCAGCTTCTACAGTTTTCCTAAAGTCTTTTTTCCAGTCTTAGTCTACTAATAATCACCAGCAATTTTTCATGTTTACTAGTAATAAAATGTCATTTCTGTAGTAACCAATCAGTCATTGTCCTATGTTCAAACCGAAATTACCAAATGGACTATTTGACTACATGTTGATGCTTGTATCATTATTTCATTGAGTGAAATATTTATTTTACTTGTGAAATGTTAAGTTTTATTTCTACAGGTAAACTAGGTTATTTAGGGTAATAATTTAATTCTTCAATATTAACTTTATATGTAATAAGTTTATTCATTGTGAAGACATCAATATCTTGCAGCTTTTCAAATAGTTTATTAGTGTTTTGTGTTAAGATTGTATTCATTGCCCCCTAAAATTTATCCCGCATGAAAGGTCAAGTACTTTGAATGCTTTTGTCAGCTGAATCGTTGTAAGTATGTGTTAAGATGGATTACCTGTCAAAACCGTTTGTACTTGAATAAGTTAGCTTTGATTTCAGTTTTAACGATAAATAGTTTGGTTAGATTTAAAAAATTTTAAAAAAAATTTCCATATTTTACAGCCACCGAGACCAAACCAAGCTCAGAGTAGAGGAAAGAAAGACACGGTAGAGAATGCTGTTGGTGAAAATGTGGATGCAGATGGTGGAAAATTGTACAAGCCGACAAAACCCAGCAAACATGAGATGAAAAAGCAGAAAAGACAGGCCAAAAAAGATGCTAAAGTATGTTTTGGGTTATGGGGGTTTCTACTAATAACTAAACATTAGTTGTAGGTAATTAATTTGATGTTATTTTTCATCTGACATGAAAATAATAAAATTTCTTCCTGTTAGTTAAAATTGTACATGTATACAATGCTTAATGAATAATGTTTTACACTAATCTATAGAGATGGACAAGAACTGTAGACATGTACTTGTTTGGACTTTGTGGGGAAGAGAGTATTACTGTCGGCGCAGTTCACTTCAGAAATCGGCTTTTTTCAATTTAATCATATTTCAAAATGTTTAAGATTGACCCAT
>JARWCS010364481.1:0-10496 GCA_034783895.1 Geukensia demissa | reverse complement strand
TGTATTTGTTGTTGGTTTTCAGTATTGATCTCAACTGTTAAATCAAATTCAACCTATTTGTATAGTGTGTTTTATTGCTGTTTTTTACACCACTGTCCCAGGTTAGGGGGAGGGTTGAGCGCTCACCAACCGGTTTAACCCTGCCACATTCTTATGTGCCTGACCCAAGCCAGGAAACTGTAGTCCAGTGGTTGTCTTTGTTTTATTAGTCATTTATTGTTATTTGTGCAGCATTTTTTAAAAAAAAATAGGTCAACTGTCGTGTTTTATGAATAGTATCACATTTTGTATTTCGGGGTCTTTTACGGCTTCCGTTATGGTGTAAACTGGTGTAAAGGAACTATAATGAAATGGCTAAAACAGTAGCTAGATCAGCCAGTCGAGCTTTGATTTTATTGAAAGCAATTGTAAAATATACGGAGGTTTCCAATTTTACACTTTTTCCCATTTATATGATAATATGGTCAGGTAAGTAAATTTGGCGATTTGGGGAACAAAAATATTCATGTATAAATGCTGCCCAATAAAAAAGCAGTTAGATTTTTTATGGGTGTTGGGGCGTACACATCAAATAGCAATCGGAACACGCTCGTATATTTCCGTCACTTTACCGGATTTTATGACGGAAATGGCCGATGTGATCAGATTGATCAAATAGTGCTAGTAATGAGGATATGGGATGGAAACCCTTTGTGTCAAGCAGTGGACTACGCTATGGTCACGAGTTAGTGGTATGAACACAACTAGATTTAATTACAAAGTATTGTTTCGTCTTGTATGAATGCAAATAATAATAATATTAAAATTTGGTGTTATAAAGTTAGAGAGAAGTTTAAAGAATATAATTTTGAAAGTTATATTACTTTGGATAATATTCTGCCGAAAAGTTAAATATATCAGTTGGAAAATGTATTATTTTAAAAACTGAAAGTAGATTGGCAATGTAGTATATATATCTTCACAGGATTCTGTAAATAAGCTTCTTATAAGCTGTTTAAGGAAGCTATGAGACAGAGTACATTTTACACCTTAAACAAAACAAAAACAAGCAAAAAACAATGCACTATATAATAACTGTTCATTATAATTATGAATATATAAAAGAGTTCCTTCTACTTAAAATATTAATGCAAGTCTTGGAAATACATAAATTCTTTCATCAAACAATGTCTATTGACTAAGCAAGTCACAGATCCAGTTGAATATTCTATGTGCACTTCCCTACCCACACCATGAATATGTTTTATGCTCATTGCTCAGCGCGATTTAATAAATGTTTACTTACAATCCGCTTCACCATTCCAGCAGTCAATGTTAACATGGGATCTGTTGGTGGCCGGTCAGATCCCGGGGTTATCACCAGTCCAACAGTCAATAATGACATGAGATCTAATGTTGGTCGGTCAGTCTACAGATAATCACCATTCATGTTGGCCCGAAATCTGCTCGTGGTCATTAAGTATAATGCTTGAAATCTTCTGGTTGTTTGTTAATACAATGAATTTACTAGTAGCACCAAACATTTGTTAAATGTTGGCATGAGGTAGTCTGATTGTCAGTCTATGAGAGTGTCGCTAATTCATTGGTCCACGGTTGCATGAAACCTGCCGGTGGACTGTCAGTCCATGAGGATATATCACTAGCCAGTTAGTATATTTGGCATGAAATATGACGTTGGACTGTTGTGAATTGTCAGTTCATGAGGCTGTCACAAATCCGCTGGTCCATGTTGGTATGAAATATGCTAGTGTACTGTCAGCCCAAGAGAGCATCACAAGTCAACTAGTTTATATGTTGACATGAAATCAGCCGGTGTACTGTGGTGGGTTGTCAGTCCATGAGGGTATCACCAATCCATTGATCATTGTTGGCATGAGACTGCTGGTGCAGTGGTGGAATGTCACACCATGAGGGTCTCACAAATCCATTGGTCCTTGTTGGCATGAATTTATCCGGTGGACTGTGATGAATTGTCAGTCTATGAGACTGGTCCATGTTGGTATGAAATGTGTTAGTGTACTGCCAGTCCATGAGAGCATCACTAGTGCACTAATCTATGTTGACATGAAATCAACCGGTGTAATGTGGTGGGTTTCAGTCTATTAGGGTATACAAATCCAGCGGTCTTTGTTGGCAAGAAACTGCTGGTGGACTGTGGTGGAATGTCAGACCATGAGGGTCTCACAAATGAATTGATCCTTGTTGGCATGAATTCAGCCGGTGGACTGTGGTGGATTGTCAGACCACGAGGATATCATCAATCCATTGTCCTTGCTGGCGTGACATCTGTTGGTTGTCTGTCAGACCATTAGGGTATCACCAATCCACTGGTCTATGTTGGCCCGAAATCTGCCGATGGACTGTCCGTGAGGTTAAACAAATGCTTTAGCGAAAAAGACATGAGATCCTCTCGAAGATTGCCAGTCGGTGAGGTTATGTGTAATCCATTGGTTCATGTTGGCATGCAGTCATCTGCTGTTGTACTGTCGTTCCTCAAGTAACACCAACCCATTGGCAAATGTTAGCATGAAATCTGCCGGTGGACTGTTTTGGGCTGTTAGTAAATGAGGCAATTCCCGTTAAAAGTGAAAATGAAAGATATGGGTAAATGTCTGAGAGACTACACTCAATCTACGAGAAAAACAAAGTAATTTACAAATCTAGAGTTCTCCACAAGGCCTTCAACAAGGATTGAATACACTCCTTGTGGAAAGCTCTAAATCGCCCCAAATAAAAATATCGTGTATGTTTAAAATAATACTGCTCCTTACCTGAATATTATAAAAAAAATGAACATGTAACAAAACATTAAACACAAAGCCAAACATATGACCACGATTCCTGACTTGGAACAGGCACATGAGACATGTGTTGGGGTATAATAATAATAGTTCATGTTGACATGAAATCTGCTAGTGGACTGTCATTCGTCGGGTAAAATCACCAGTCGATGCACCAGGCAACACAACGGCGTTGATCATGTTGGTCTTTAACACCACGAAGTTGGCACAGAATCTGCTTGTGACCTGGCATTTACCAATGGTAACACTATAGTAAAGTGTATTGACCCTATATCAACTGGTAGACCGATTCAGTAGTCAATACATACCTGCTACTGGTAAACTCTCAGTACATGAGGGTTAACACCAGGTTGTAAAACAATCTTATTACCCGTTTCTTAATATTATAATTGTCTCATTGACATTTACCCTTTTATTGTTAAAACACTGAAACTGATTTTATATACGACAATGACGTGGATGAACATAGATTTATTAAACAAAATTTTAATTAGTGTGTAAGTTCATGCGCCAACTAAATGTGGTTCAATATTATGTTATTAAAATAAGTTTACGAATGACATGTAGACACATATATGTCGGAGTTCATAAAATACGATATTTTTGCCTTTTAATAATATTTTCATTCATCTAACAAATGTTTTTAAATAATAGAAACATAGACATATACAAAATATATAAGAGTGTTCTGCATTGTCAGTTAGTTTTAGTTGGATGTATTGGTTGTCTAAAGGTAAATTAATCTTTGCCTCAAGTTGTATAAATTCACAAGTTCTAAACATTATGCTTTGTAAGTATGTTAACTGTACAGTAAAACAAGCCCAATAACATGCTAGGTCAGTTGTAGGAAGTTGTCATGAGAAATAAAACTATAAAAGTATCATTTTAATTGATCACCGAGCCCTCACAACTTTTACACGAAGCACGGTAAGGAGCACTTTACACCACTTCTATTTTTTATATTCTATAATCTTAAAAATGTCTATAAGTAGCAGCTTCCAATCTGAGCTTACAAACATGCGCGTTTTACGTACTAATATTGTTAAGTTTAAATTGCTGGATGTTCAACTTTAACTTCATAAAACCAAAATGTGTATTTGAAAAACAGCATGCTTAGAACTTTAGCCTTAAGGAGCAGCTTTCAGTGTTATTCTGAAAATATTGTGTCAAAATTTTTGAAATGTTTTCTAGCACCTAACATGGAGAGGTTAAACATTTAGAGCCACAATAATAATAATGATAATAATAATAATAATAACTTAATAAACCTGATAAAACTTTACCTAAAATAGACCAAGGATTCACTTTAAGGGAAAGTTTTCATTTCATAGCCATCGGATCATAAAAGGATGACAATTTATTATTAATCAAACTATCACAATGATTTGAACACAGTTGTGAACTTTACTACAAGGTTGTATAAAATAACTGAATGTAAAATAGTATTGAAATTGCAACATTGTGTTAATACAATCCGAATCAATACAATACCTACGTTAATTTCCATTGAACAGACTTAAAAAGAACCCGTTTGTATAGACTACATTGGGTATTATTGAATACAAGTATCATGGTTGCAAATATTGTGGTTCTGATATTAATAAGTAAATAAAAATAAATAACATTCGCGACGAATTCCACTATATCTAAGAATGTAGTTGTTTAAAGAAGAGCGTAAAAACATGTAAATAACAATAAATACATTGTAGACAATCAGAAATCAGAACACTCTGTTCATTTATAAGAATAATTTTTGAAAAAAAAACAGTTCTCCAGGTTAAAGTTTTTGTTTAAAATTGTATTTTTTTACCCCTGCACACCGCAACATTTACTATTTCCAATATTATTATACCACGTGTACCCTGTATATTTTGTATTTATGTTTTTCAATATTACTTTTTTATTTTATTCTCTGTAACTTTGTATTGACCGTATTGTTTGAGTATAAGTTTATCAGATAACAGTATTGCTGTAATTCGAAAAAAAGCTGTCTAATTCTTGTGTCTTGCTTTATATAAAAATGAAAAGATGTGGGTTAAACGTCAGAGAGACCAAACTCGAAAGAGAAAAACAGAGGGAATTTACAAATCAGAGGTCTCCACAAGGCTCCTTCAAACTATCGACCGATCTCATTTATTAGTTGGGTTGGTAAAGTTATGGAGCGAGTAGTGTATAAACATGCATATAATCATCTCCAAAAATATAAACTTATTTATGAATATCAGTCTGGATTCTTACCAAAAAATTCAACAGTACATCAATTCTTAGAAATATATGATTGTATTTTTAAGGCTTTAGAAAGAAAAAAATTAGATGTTTCATTTTTGTGACTTTTCTAAGGCTTTTGTTAAAGTTTAGCATACAGGATTACTTCATAAACTAAATTTTTTTGGTATTCATGGAAATTTACATCGATAGTTTCAGGATTATTTAAATGATAGAAAACAAAGAGCTGATATCAAAGACCAGTCTTCTCACCTCCAATTCGCACATCGTTAAAACCTCAATAGTATTATATTTTCAAAAACTGTATGTTGGAAGTTCAAGTCCATTCTAACTACCGTTTAATTGTACGTAAAGTTGTTTAGGTATAAGAATGATCATGTTTTTGTAACTAGCCATTCACATTCCATGAGGTATGTGATGCATATGCGTTCAACAATCTAATCATTCAAAATATGAAGTTTCGCTTAAAAGAGTAAATCAAAGTTCCATCTAAGTGATATTTTTTAAATGTTTAACACTTGTTACAGTAAACAAACACAAGTAATTCGCTTGCAGTTAAAACATGATAAATCAATCGTTGATACTTGCAGTGTTGATATTTCCCAAACTTTAAAGTTTATCTAATGGGAGATAATATAAATGTCAATCATCTCTCCACTGAAATATGTTAGCAAACAAACAGCAATGGTACGTTTTCAAGATAGATAGCTTGACAAAACCTTCATCACCAATGAGTTTACTCTCGCTTAACATAAATTCATAATGTTGGCCGACTTTGATAGTTTAGTCGGGGAACACGAATATGAATATGAATAATGACCAAAACGTACAAGTATAAGTGTAATAATATATAAGTGCATTTGCACTATACAACACATAAGTCAAATTGCAATATATATAACTAGTTCTATCACAAGACATACAAGTCCTTGAAAAGTAGTGCACTTAGTAGTGATCCCTGCCGTCGGATTTGTTTGGATTTGAGTTCTTCTTTTGCTATATTTGAATCTTTGACTTCCTATGTATCGGTTTTAATGCTACTGATGAGTGGTTACTCATTGAAATGTACATATCACATACCTAAATTTTCCATATTTATTTAACATTAATAATTTAGCATTTTTAATCAATGCATCATTATATAGATAAAACTTAAATAATTTCAGAGAGGGTGTGACAGTAGATTGTAATTCCGAGAAATATATCATCCACCGATGCTAAGCAGAGGTTGACAATGATTTCGAGAGATAAAAAATCCGCTCTCATTACCTCTCTTTTATACATTTTAATTTAATCATACTGAATGCTGAAAAAAAAAATGATTATTCAACATTGTAAAATATTCTTTGGAAAATAGGAAAAAATAAATTATGGATAATGCTTTGGCTCCTACTATAATTTTAGCATTGTCTGAATTGCATTTATAATTTGTACTTGCAATGATTTTCATCTAGCATATTCACTAAGCGTTTTAGTTGTCTAATGAACATTCATATCACATCTCTGTTTGCTCTTTTGATTTATTATAAAACCGTAAAAATCTTAAATGACAAATGTGTTGGTGTCGTTTCTCCATATTCTTTTATTTTTATAATGTCAGAAATTACGTTTGAACGAAAGCCGTAATTGTAATCCATAATTCATAACATTAAAACAAATCGACAAAAAATTTCAATTCTCAACTACTTAATTATAAGGATTTAATTTAAAATTATAAATTATTTACTCTAGTAAATGAATGCATGTACTTGTAAAGTGGTTTGAATAGTTTTACCAAGGAGATGTCTACAGGAAGACACTTTTATTCTGATTGTCGGTCTCTTTCTTTTTATTCTATTAATAAACAATAAGTGAAGATATCATTTTCTCGAAATAAATACAGGATTTCAAAAAACCTTTTGAAATACAAAATTACCAATGTTAAATCAATTTGAAACTGATGATAGTTATAATTTCTCTACCCTTTATACTACACTTCCACATTATCTTATTAAACAGAAATTCTCATATTTGATTGAATGGTGTTTCGATAAAAAGATTGTAAGTACATTTGCTTTAGTAATGAAAGTTCATTTTTCTCTGACTTAAGAAAAAGACAAATATAAAAGCTATATTTACTGGACCTGTGGAAAATGATTGATTCAGTTTATTTCCTTTTAGATCACAGTTTTATATATTTCGGCAATAAAATTTATCTGTCGTAGGAATTCCAATGAATTGTGCTCCTTTAATAGCAAATTTATTTCCTTACTGTTATGAATCTCAGTTTATGGTCAAATTTTACAAGGATACTTTTAGAACTGATTTGATAGACAAATTTACCAATATATACCGCCACCTTGATGATATCTTTTCCGTTATTAATTCAGATTTCTACAAATACACTTCGGAGATTTAAACAAAGGAAAAAACCTTTGAATAAAGCCTATAACAATAGCATCAGATACCCATTTTTGGATTAAGATGTGAATATTTCTCAAGGTAAAATATCCACCAAAATTTACGACAAGAGGAACGATTTCTCCTTCCCAATTGTCTATTTTCCCTACTTTGACAGGGACATTCCTTTGGCTCCTTCGTACGGTGTATAAATTTCTCAGCTTGTTCGGTAGCTCCGTGTTTGAAGCGACGTTCAGAATTAAATGAACGTAATCTCTGTATAACTGATAAATTATTACGTCAAGGATTTCGCTACCACAAATTGATTAAAACAATCACTAAATTCTTTCATAAATATAAAGATTTGGTATAAAAATTTTGATGTACTTGCTAATTGTAATCGTCTAATGAAACATTAGATATCACATTCTACTTTTTACGGAATTGCGGTAAATTAAGCTCGGAAATTCAAATAAAATCCACACGGTCTTAAAATTTATCTTTATAAACTTATCCGTAAAGGATATCGTCACAGCATTATTATAAAATCTTTAAATATGGTTTTTATTGGTACAAAGATTGCCTTTCTTGTTATTAGCTTAATACGAAACTAAACAGTTTATTCTTGTTTTAAAATTTTATACTTCCTGTCCATATATATTTTAAAATTGGCATTTGCACAACCTATGTTTTTTTACTACTAATGATATTTAAACACTAAATCCTATTGGCTGATTGTTTTATTGCCTGTTGTTTAACGTCCATCAGCAAATATTTCATGCACATTCACGACGAGAACACATTATCAAACAATAAATCCTAAACGGGGCTAGCTGGGTGTAAGGCCGGGGAATTTAAAAGCCACATGATGCCAAAATTGGGCTTTTTGGGAATGGGGGAACTTCAGCCTAAACAACTAGTCACCTACGGACCGCTCATAACGAGCTGTTGCAAGGAATCTTTGACTTGCTGAGAGCGTGGCACTTTCCCAAAACGGGGCGTGGCGGTAAAGTTCCGTCCGAGACGAGCTGAGAATTACATCCAGCCCAACTAACGGACGCCCCTTTAGGAGGGTTAAATCAAGCGACCAATTTCTCAACCTTGGCTACTCTCGGGGTGGTTAAATACTTATTCATCCCGCCCAACCAACGGACACCCCTTTAGCAGGTGTTCTACCTGCAGGCGAAAAAAATGAACGGCCTATTTCTTTACCCCGCCTGCCCTCCGAGGGAAAATCCAATTGGACGTGTTTGTATTGACACCGTAGTAAACGAATAACTGGTTTTCTAATCGGTCGAGTTTGGGTTTTAACTAGCAGACAGCAACTGCGAGTACTTTTTTAAGGTCGATAAAGGTTGTTGTTCATTGCATTAGTTTTAATTTTATTTGTTATTTGTTTTCATTGAAATACATTTCAACCGATTTTTATAGTGTGTTTTTATTGCTGTTTTGTCACACCACTGTCCCGTTTTAGGGGGAGGGTTGACCGCTCACCAACCGGTTTAACCCCGCCACATACTTATATGCCGCTCCCAATCCAGGAACCTGTAGTCCAGTGGTTGTCCTTATTTAATTGGTTATTCATTGTTAGTTGTTTACTAATTTTGCAATAGATTAGGTCGTTTGTCGTGTTTAATGTATAATTTTACATTTTGTATTTCGGGGCCTTTTACGGCTTCTGTTATGGTATGAACTCTGGTTCATTGTTAAAGGTCGTAATTGGACCTGTAGATGTATAAATTCTACTGTCATTTGGTGGGTAACTGTCTCATGCACAATCATGCCACATCCCCTATTTTTATACTACTTTGTTATTCACGTATATAATGCATCAAACCAATTTTATACAATTTTTTGTTACAAAATAGAGCTCATCTCTTGCATGTGAAGTGTTTTCCTGTGACTGTATAGCTTACATATGTTTGGATTGTTTATGTAAGAATGTCTCGATATATTTATTTGAACGTTTATCACTGGCCTATTTGTGTGTTTTACTGTAAATTATATATGCGTACTTTCACTTGAAAAGTCGAGTGGAATCATCTTGATTAAGAAAAATCGTTCATATATTAGTTGACGAGACGTTCGATGTGTGTCAAATAAGTTGCGTTGTTTGGTAGTTTTTGATAAAGAACCCGTATTTGAAAGGAAATAACAAACCAGGACCATCATGATCTGGCTTTTTAAAGAGGTACAATAAAAGGTTGTTTTCAATAAGATTCCTCGCCCTTCATAACTTATTGGATGGGTTTTGCTCGATCCAGCTTTTGAATAATGTTTTGTTGGATATTGTCTCTTTCTCTGGACAGGTTATTGTATCAGTTCGTTTTATTATTCTGCTAGGTATAATGGATCCAGTGTAGAATACCCATGTGAGAGATAAAAAGTGCATAATCCAAAGAGATAAGACCAACTTAAATCAAACCAAAAGATAAAACGTAAACAAAAGGAACAACAGCTTGGAACCCACGAACTCCCCCCTCAAAACAGGAGTGGGATCAGGTGCTCCGGTCCGGAAGGGAATATTTTTTTATTTTATACATTAGAACACTTGCATGGAAATAGTGAAAGTATATTAATATATAATTGTTTTAAAATTTGATCGCCAAGACTGATAAATGTCTCACAGGTTATCAGTAAAAGTAAAAGATAAAACAATATGACAGCCTTACGGAGAAGCCACCACTTAAAATGTTTTAGGAAATATTAGTTAGAAAATAGGACCGAAATCGACCCCAGGATATTTGCAAAAGGAAAGCAAAATCAAACTTGGTTTTATCAACAGAAAATATTTGTGACTTAGGCTCTGAGATTATTGACCTATAAGGAAAAAAATATTGTTCATGCCATTGTCAAGGATAGACGAGCTGGATTGCTTCAGTGATGCTCAGTGAAATCCAAATAAACACAAATCTTACAAAAAATAATTATTTAATATAAAAAAAACCAAAAAAAAAAACATATTTACAACTATTAAACAATTTGATCAAAATGTTCAATATTCCGATTCAGCGCTCTGCAAAATGTCTTCAGAAATTTAGAATTTAGCACCGAAACTATTAAACATTCCTGTCTCAATTATAGTTGCGT
>JARWCS010364480.1:0-18400 GCA_034783895.1 Geukensia demissa | reverse complement strand
TTGTATTTCGGGGCCTTTTACAGCTTCCGTTATGGTATGGACTCTGGTTCATTATTGAAGGCCGTAATGGGACCTGTTTAAATTCTTCTGTCATTTGGTGGGTGGCTGTCTCATGGACAAAGATGCTACATCTCCTATTTTTATATTAATGAACATTAAACATGTTGAAAAATAAAGAAAGTAATGTTGCCTGTGTTCTGATGGTTGGAATAAAGATTTAAGATATAGATGCATAAATTTTACCGTCATGAAGTTTGCCGTTATAGTAAATTGACACCACTACCCTAATGGGGGACAAATTTTACAAAATATACAAATTATGTAAGCAATAACGGTATACAAAAATTTGGAATAATCAATTGGCCAGTGACAATAAAATTATATTCTTATGTTAAAAAGAAAGTGAAATACATATATACCCCAGGAATAAAGGAACATAGTGGTATGTGTTCATGGACACTGTTAAATATATAGTCAGTCATGGACACTATTTAACATACTCGGTACCGGATTAAGTTTTGTAAGTGTCATATGTAATTATATTGAATATGAGAATAAGAAAGTTTTTAACAGAATACAAGGTAAGTCAATGGTCAGATTATTATTGATCTTTTAAATTACCAGTTGTTCAACAGTTCAATCCTTACATAATCTTGTATTTATAATAAGTTGATCTACATTTTGACCTTGACTCCGAAGTATGAAATAATATTTTAAATGTAATATTAATTTGGCCAAGCTGGTTTATAATGTTCTAATAGAAAAACACTGTTTTTGTGATTAGTTCATGTTCAATATATAGGAGAAAGTATAAAAAGGGGAGACAACTTAATGTTCTGACTGTGACTACCAAAACAATATTGTTGTCTCAGGTTCAAATGACACATTCTTTGTTTTATAGTAGTTAAATATATAAATAATGTAAGAAAATTGTACATACCTCAAAGACATTGAAAGGCCTTACAATTTTTTTTTTATTTGACTGTTTTTATGTCCCTGCCATCAGGAAAAGGGGTGTGTCTTTATGTAAGTCTTTATGTCTGGTAAAATTTTAGTAAAACATTTCTATGCTTGTGTATGTAGGATTGATTTGATATTTGGTCCAAAACATTATCAGAGTGAGTTTTATGCAGGTCAGTTATTTCAGTGCTTCCAGGTGTTTGCTGATACATTGATTGAATCTCCATTTTCTGAAGGGGCATCTGTGTCCCATGGACACATTTTCTCTCTGTTTAAATTTTTTCTGTCTGTATTTAGAATTACATAAGATAAAATATTAATTATAAGTTAAATATCCCAGTATATATATTTTTGTTGTTGAGATCCTGATGGTTGTAATTGTTTGACAATGTAAACAGTAGATTGTTTTTGTTATTGTTGATGTTTGTTTATTCTCTACCATTCCATAATTTATTGATACTAAAGTACATAAATATTGTACTTCGTTTCCTTTTTTATTGCTTTTTCACCAAAGAAATCCATTTCTATGTGAAAATTTGTTTTATTATACAAGAATCTCTATCCTGGGTAATACTCTCGAGTGTATTCTTTAATTGGACAGATGCTAGGTCAAATGGTCAATAATTGACCAATTAATTTATATGTTACACAATTATTATTCAGACAAGGTCAATAATTGGCCAATTTTTATATTGTGGTGTAGTGTGATAAAAGTGTGATTGTTCCATCTGGATAAAACTTCATGTTAATAAGGAGATAAAATGTCCAATTATAAGTCCCTTATAAGCTTTGTAATTGATTAAGGAACAATGTAACTAGACTTGTACATTAATGTATTTGTATTGTAGATTGTATATGTAATCATCACTTACCTCCCCTGGTGTAGCTGCTTCACAGCTGTTTTACAGGAAATTATTGACTGACTGGGTTACTAAAATTGATCAGATCTAACCATTACACAACCAAACTTAATACCAGGGTACATTTATTATTGCCATTTGGTAATTTTAGGTGATAATGCAAATTTTATAATTGCGATTTCTTAAAAAATGTGTTGGAAAACTAGTGACAGAAATCAGACTTTGATGTTCATTCTTGAGAAATACACAACTCAGTCACTTCCACTTTTTTCTTATGTATTTAAAATTGATATTTTTTTCCCCAAAATTATTATAAACCCATTTTTGGGCTGATGTTCATATTTTTTTACTTGTTAAAACGGGAAGTATTTGAAGTTTTTAATTCTATTTCTTAAATTTCTTATAAAGTAGGATTGATATATAATGCTGATGATTTAAACACAAACTTTTTTTTGTATAAATTGTTCCTTATGCCTATAATAAACTTGCAATGGAAAATTAGTTTGTTTTACTTTCTGGCATTTAATTATTTTAGTAAACTAATTTCAAAATCATCTTGCAAAAGTGTACACAAATCTTTTTTCAATAGTGTAAGATTTTAACAGGTCTGCCCTCAAATAACTTTAAGACTTCTGTTGAAAAAATGTGATTCTATAAGAAATACACAGAGAAATATTGAAGTGACAATAATAATAATAGCATGTTTCTATAAATAAAGCATTACTACCACTCCTCATTTTTTTAAATACCTAAGACATTTTGATGAGAACTTATATAAAAGTTTTATTTGACCTTGGACTGTGATATTTGTTGTAATTTTATTTTTGTCAGCATGATACACTTGTTTATAATTGTTATGATTAATTTCTGTGAAAAATGAAATTTAATTTTCATTAAAATTAGCCTAGATTTATTTGTCTTTGTGAAAAATACACATTCAGGAATGATTCTGCAGAACTAAGTGGAAATAGCCATCAAGAGGTCAAATATGAAAATGAAAGATATGGGTAAATGTCAGAGAGACTTCACTCCAACCACAAGAAAAACAGAGGGAATTTACAAATCTAGAGGCCTTCAGCAAGGGTGGAATACCACTCCTTGTGAAAAACTCTAAATTGCCCCAAACTAATAAAATGTGTACATAAAATAATACTGCTCTTACCTGAATATTATCAAAAATGTACATGTTAAAAAATATTTAATACAAAGACAAACATACAACCAGAATTCCTAACTTGAGACAGGCACATGAGACACGTGTGGGTTGAACTAATTAGTGGGATCTAAACCTCTCCCCAACATGTGGTTAAAGGAAAAAGCAAAGAGTAAAGCAGCAACAGACAAACCACAAAAATGAACACAAATTCACTCAAATCAATCAGAGCATACACATTGGTAGAAGAATTTATTGGAGTAAAATTAACAGGGTAAAATATTCCTGCAAATACTGTTATCAATAGCCCAATATTTAACATATAAGAAAACATTAAGTCAACCACAGTGCACAATCACGGTAAATGCAAGAACAGATCAAAGCAGATTAAAGTCATCTTGGAATATAGTTGCTAGACTATATTTTGACAAACCCATGACCACAATTCCTGACTTGGAACAGGCACATGAGACATGTGATGGGGTTAAATTAGTTCAGTGGGATCCCAACCCTCCCCGACAAGTGGTCAAAGGAAAAAATCAAAGAAAAAAAAAGCAGTAAAAGACCAACTATAAAAATCAAACAGAAATTCACCAAAACTAGAGAGTATTGGAATTACAATAAATATACTAAGCAAAAATACATGCAAAACGATTCTAATGAATGCTAGCAGTTACTGAAAGTAAGCTTAGTGTGATATTCCTGATGATTAGACATCAAGCCTCCCAACGATTTAATACTGTCTTGTTAATAAAGTTGAGGAAATACAAGATGGTTGCAATGCAAATTTTATTAATATCATATACCGGTATATTATATACGATTGATAATGAATAAAGCTGGTAGGTTAATAGCTGAAATCTACTGAAAAGCAGATAAATTTATCCCTGCATGGTCTAGATAGGAAATAAGAAGTTTTACCCAGTAAACTTATATTTCTGTAATTTCATAGTTGCTGTTATACCCTACTCTAGCAGAGCCGAGGTGAAACAGTGATTGTGTTGGTTAGTTTGTCTGTACCAACTTTCAATTTGTACTCCATGGAAAACCATTGTGCACCTCATATTTTAAATTTTTATCAGATTGAATTTGGTGTTTTCCATAGCAAAACACAGACTTTGCCATAATACTGTAGGTGGCCCCCTCCCATCAGCTTCTCATTAAAAACTACTAAATGGAATTCGGTGAAACTTTCAGGTATTCTTTGTTATATGATACCACCCTGCATCTATTTTTTTAAAATTTGATCCGAGTAAAATTATACAGGTCCACTGTGCACCTATTTTACATTTTGTAATTGTACTCAAATTGGAATGGGATTACATCTTGCAGTAGTTGTTATTTCAAGTCTGCCTCTTCTATGTATGAGCAGGCATTTATTTTTTGCTCTTGGTTAATTAGATGATAATTGGATTGGTTTTTGTGATCAGTATTTACATGTCCTGTTATCTTGTTATCTTATGGCTGCTTAATATGCCTTAGTTGGAGAAGATGAGGGGAATGTAGTAGAATAGGCATTAAAGTGCAAGTTTGGTAACTTGAACATCCATGGAGAATGAGATAAGGTCCGATGTAAAACTGAACTGGAGTCAATAAAGCATGAAATGTAGGTATAACTGACCTATTATGGGTTGGATGCGCAAGACTTTCCAGGATGCATCAGCTTGTCAGATTATTCTGTTGGAGATCGTTGTGAGTGAAAACTTTTTATCGTAGTACTTGGCCGATTTGTTGTAGACATATACCAGTTGTAAATACATATAAATAATAACAAAGACAAAGACTGTATTAATTATTACTTTTTTTTGAATTGACATGAATTGGGTGGGATTAGGTTGGAGTCAATAAAGCATGAAATGTAGGTCAAACTGACCTATTCTTGGTTGGATGCCGATAGAAAATGTATCAGCTTGTCAGATGTTTATGTTGGAAAGTCTTTGTGAGATATGACTTTTTTTTGAGTACTTGAATGATTTGTTGTAGACCTATACCAGAATATTAAGCATAACAAATTATTTGACACAATTATTCACAGGGTCCATAGTATAAAATATTTAACATTAACCCACACATTCATGGGGCCTAATAGATAAGTAAAGAGTCAAGTGAATTGATTAAGAAAACACTGAAATGTCCATACATCCTAATTTCTTCTTAGTAAGTATCTTACAAAGAAAGTAAGAATTTATTTATATCCAACAAAAAACAGGACTTCAATTCCCTAAAATGTTCAACATGTAAAAAGAAAGATATGAAGAGACTGTAACACAGCTAGTAAAAGTTTAAAAAAAGAGGTTTCAACAAGGCTTAGTGCTTAGCAGTGTTTTCCCCAAAAGGGCTGAAGCAAGGTGGTCCCACCTTGCATGAATTTTAACAAACTTAGCATTAAAATGGTATCTTTATTAAAATTCTTTACCAAAACTTCTTTCCAGCATGCTCCAAATTTTGAGCCACCATGCTTTAATAATGGGGAAATGACTAGTTTGTCCTATTTTCCAAAAGTAGACAAATATGGAAGTGTTTAGAACATGTTTACATTCAAGTTTGAAAAAAAACTTTAATGTGATATGAACAGTCAAAAACAATTCACCTTCTGGTATAAGTATTTCCATGTGTATTATCTAACTTTAAAATGGCAATTTAAAATCATTTCTTGATAAGGCTATGTCTGTTTTTTTATTTGTTTGGCATCCAGACAAATTTTTGAAACCTACCAGCCATCCAGGACAAAAAACACACACACACAATAAAAAACACATCCTTTTTTGTATGAATAAAGAAATATAAAATTTCACCGACTTGTTCAACCAAAGATTTTCTGAAATATTTTTGTGTGTGTTTCAAAACTCAGTAACAATAAAACCTACCAGCACGCCGACGCAAATCAAAGAAAAACACAACTATGGCCTAAACAGCAGTTGTTTTTTTTCTGTGATTTCCTACACAATTCACCAAACTATTTCTATCAGTTAGATCTGCTGACATTTTATTACAATTTTTATTATATTTTAATACAATTGTATAAATTATTGTGACATTAAAACAAAAATTAAAAACAACAGTCAAATATTCACAAAAATGCCTTTAGTATTTGAGCAATATGAAAATATTGTTTTTCATATTTATATAAAAAATTTATAAAATTTGATAAGAAAATGAACATAATGACAGTGGTTTATTTCTTAGGAATATTTTTCTGGACATAGCAACAAATTAATATCAAACTATGAACACATTTATTCCAGTTTTGTTAAGATGTCCCATAAATAAAATAGGTGTGAATATTTTCAGTACCCTAACAACAATGAGAAATCATAAGGTTAGCTCAAGGAAAAATTTCTGGTCTTTTTATTAAACTGGGTTGGGTTAATCAAAACTTTTATTCCTGGAACAAGACATCCTAGGAACAAAAATACTTCTGTTTGTGGGGTACTAATTTTCATGGATTTTATGTTTAAGTAAAGCCAATAAATTGAGTTCTGAATGACATACTTATTTTCATTCTGAATGTAAACCCATAAATCAAGAACCTAATAACTGAGGATAATTTTCCACACCTGGAAAATAGGTATTCAGTATTTTCACAGTAAATGCAAAACAGGCTATTTTGTGTGCAAATTTCTTCACAGTGAGATTTTTTTTGCTAAGTAAAAAAGGCCTAATTTTACTTTGAAGCACCCAGTCTTTTAAGATACATACCGTTCTATCCTTACATTAATGTTAACTGAAACCAAATCCAACCCAGGAATCCCCCCTTTCCATATGAAATAACTTAGTTCTAAATTACTAGGTCCCCTAAATATAAAATTATAGTTTTAAGAAAGACTTTCATTTTTTTTTGGTGCCTTTCTCAGCTTGCCTTAAGGTGTGGATATGTGTCCATTATTGAAGGTCTAATGGTAACCTGTAAATGTTTATACGTTTACAGGTGGCTGTTTATTCAAGGTTCTATTTGACTGAAATATTCAAGGGAAATTGAAATGTGGTCTTTAAAACCAGGTTAAATTGCTTAATCAAGGTGACCACATCAGCAGGTTTGACTGTATTGTATAGCTGTCTTGTAGAAAATCATACCACATCTCCTTTTTCTAGATCTGAACCGAGAAATTTTTGTTGGACATTTTCCCATTTACAAAGTTTTTATAATCTTCAGACATAAGGGGGAAAAGATCATTAACTGTTATAGACTTTTATTATTCCATACTATTTGTACATAAAATCTCATAAACACATCATATATATATAAAAGGCAAGTATTCAATTAAACAACCGAATCATAATTTTCATATATATAAAATTATAACTTAATGCCACAGAAATCATTTATTACCCATTATAAATTTTGTAAGTACACGGGCAATTTTAGTTCAAGTGTCAATTCTCTTGAAGTTCATATAAATCTAATGTGAATTTAATGTGAAATTCAAGTGAAGTTCACATCATGTGAGGTAGTCGATAGAGGGCGCTAAGTGCACTGAAATTTCAGAGTCGCCGCCGGAGAAGACACTGGACATTCGGTCCGGAAATATATCAAAGTTTACCGGACCGGAAGTGACATTACCGGACTTGTCCGTCTGTCCGACGACATTTCGTTTTCACTGATTTCACATGAATTCTATGTGAACCAAAACATTCAATTAAACAACAACAAAATCATAATTTACATAAATATAAAATTATAATAACTTAATGCCACAGAAATCATTTATTACCCATTATAAATTTATGTGAGTACTCTTTGATAATCATCTAATGTGAAAAAAAGTCATGGATTTGTGAAAAAACAAATCATTAACATAGAAATATAAATACACTGTCAATCACAACTATAACAATTTGCTTTGTACAAGAACTTCTGGTGTGTACACAATCTACATTTCTCTTATTTTTATGAAGTTTTCACACTTCCCAACCAGTGTGAGAAAAAATATATTATCAATGTGTGGGTTAGTTGTTCTAAGCAGCTGACTGGCTGATTTTCACACCCCGCATGCTTGGCTTCATGAATTCAAAGACTTGTCAAAATCTCATTTCTTACCCTGGAGGACTGAGCTTACCAAAGACTCTACCAGCTAGGTAGGAATTACTTTTTGCTAATATATATGAAAATGCCGTAAAAATAAGTGGCATGTTTGTTTGTTTTGTACACGAGTTACGCCCCTTGAAACAAGGTCATGATAAAAGATGGTGCACGATCCCGCCTATGATAGTTTTTAAGGATATTTTGATGCTTAAAAAAATTAGAGAAACAAAATCTTAAATTATAAGCCGTTGATTATCATATTTCTACAGTCTAGATAGTTAAACCTTAAAATTTCTCGGTTAACCTCAAAATTATAAGGTTTAACTATCTCGACTGAAGAAATATGATAATCAACTGCTTACAATGTAAGATTCTATATTTCTTTAATCAATCAACTCAGTTATAAAGAATTATCCATTTTTTTGTATTGCAACCTTTTAATAAGAATAGTATATCAAAATTTATATGTGTAATTTAATGCAAATGTTTATGCAGTATGTAATACACTAAAACTATAAACAAACCACTGAGGGATAGATCACACGCCATGCTTAGATCTCTTTTTTTATCCACAATGATATCAATTTGGCAAGTGTTGATAACCGGAATTAAAACAAATATCAAAGATGCAAAATATCAAATTAGAGAAGAATTTTTTCAACATCTGATGATCTTTAACTGAATGTTTGCAATAAATATAGGTAATTTGGTAATACAATGAAATTTGTATAAACTGAACACAAATATTACAGCTTAAACCTTAACAAACATCTGCCTAAACTAAAGAAAAATTTCAGTGTTTGGTTTACACTGGTACACGCAAGTTCTTATAACAAATACCATTTACAAAAACCTGCCTAAACTTAACAAAATTTTCAGTGTTTGGATTACAACAGGAAATGTTCAATCATGTGAATTTTTTACGTTTTCATTTAAGTGCTATATCACGTAGATTTAACTCATACAAATATGTTTAAACATTATTTAAACCTTTTTTTATGGGAAATATATAGTTACCTGATTAATATAGTAGCTACAGTTAAACGATTACACAAAGGATATATATATAGTGAAAGTCGCATTATTGATATGTCCTGTTATAACCCCGATTACACAGGTACACCAAAGTTCATATAACAAATATCATCATCAATCACTAAACAAAATTTCTCTGTTTGGTTTACATAGTTACACCTAATTCATATTAGTTCAAATATGATTTATCAATAGAATATGCATATAGACTTGATAATTTTGATTAAACAAATATAAATCTGTAAATGGAAACAATTCTAGTTTTGTTAACTTTCATCATTTAGTCTTGTTTCTTGGTCTGTTGTTCCTTTCTAATTTCAGTTGTCAAATTGGCTAAATCTGTATGAAGAGATCTGTTTAAGATTGCCCCTGCACAAAACAGTCCACCAAACATAGCACCAGTAAAACCACAGGTGGCAATATCCTGACCTATAAATAGACAGAAATATAAATAGCACAGGGGATGATATCCTGAAATATAAATAAATAAACAGAAATATAAATAGTACTAGAAACACCACAATTGGTGATATCTTAAGCTATAAATATAAATGGTTCCAATACAACCATCCAACTATCTCAACCAATAAATGACAGAAATCAAGAATGGTATAAGAAAGAAGTAGGTACATTACACCCCATATTTGGCCCAAACTTTAGATTTTATGACACATAAATAAGTTGTGAAAATGCTGTTTGAGCCCCTCTTACACTGAACTACCAGACACCTAACGTACAATAAAGAATTTTATCTTCAAAACTTGGAAAGGGCGTGTACCGTACAAAGAATTCGATGGAAATATGGTGGGTATACGTTTTGATTGGTTGACATGAGTTTAATATTCATTAAGAGTTCGTTAACTATGCATTTTGCATACGATCACGTACAGAGTATTTAAAACGAACAGTTACCGTAGATTAAACAGATAAACCATTCGAATACCAGCTCCTACCATCATCGGAACTAACACAACGCAGGAGAAATGTATGTACATGTATGTCAAGTGAGTAATATCGCAGTCAGAGTGTATTAGTGGATCAATGTATCCCCATTCGTGAATGATCGTGAATCTTCAATCCAGGTTGCAGTAATGACTGCAAACCTGAATCTTCTACATGCAAGAATGTTGTTTCAACGCATTAGGAGAAGATGGAGACAATGTAGATGGTAGACAAGGACATGGCTGGGTGCTGAACGGCGGTTTCAGTTTGGTATTTATGACCATTATCTGTCCCACAATTAAACTAATTAATAATTAGACTGAAGTGACCAGACGACTTATCTTTTTTTTATATTTACTTTGTATATGTCAAATATTCCCTATCAATTCATTCTGGCCTGTGCTCTGATGGTACATTTCGTTAAAGGTCTGTTTTATTTGGTTACCTTATGGGATGCTACCGTTTTTATTCTTTGTGTGTCTGGTGTGTGTACAGAAGGTGTTTGTTGTCAATTGGATTTATTCGGATCTAGCTCGGTAAATCTACAGTGTATATTCTGTATATCTACGGTTATTACGTGTTTTACTGCATTCAGAGAATGAACATAAACATTTATCACCGTACAAAATTATTATTTGTTCGTTCGACATCCGTTTGACTTCTGTCGGTTGGTGTAAGAGGGGCTTTAATGATAATCTTTTATAGTTCATAACTAATCTTTAAGCAGGGCACGTTTGACTATTTAAGCAAGAATGTATCATTTTCTATAAAAATACCAAATTTTTGGAGGTGTATCATTCAAAATAGATATGAGCACACAAAAACCTCATCAAGTTATTTTAACTTAACATTTGTACTTGATAGATCTTTCATTATGCAAAGTTTGGTTCCGATGTTTTAGTGTGATGAAAATTGACAAAATTGTATAAAAATATTGTATGAAATTAAGTAATTACTAAGTATTTTCTCATTTAAAGCAATATCTGTGTATTAAAAAGTTATTGTAAAACCAATTAAACTAAAATAAAAAAAATCGACTGTCATAGGGTGGAAGGCTATCTCATAAACAATCATGCACATTTCCTATTTTTATTTTTAAAAATGTTGGATTTGCTTTTTATTGACATTATTCAATACAAATGATATAGAATAATAGATATAAGCGACTTTTCATTTAAGCCAAATTCTTGGGCCAAAAATGAGGCTTAATGACCCTTGTCCTTTTCAAAACACAGCACAAGTTAAACAACTGATTTTCAAAATCTCATGAAGTTACACTCTGGACAGTTATTTTAACAAAACAAAACAAACAAGTGGGGGCCTGATTTTTAACCTAGGATGTATACATGCTTGCAGTATTTACCCACTTTTTATTACAAATAAGATTTTGAGTTAAATTTCGGCCTTTGATATTGGATGGAGTTGTTAGGTCTACACTAACCCCCTCAATATACTTGGAAATTTACCTGTTAGATAAAGGCCTGGAATATCAGTTTTTGGTCTGAGTTCTAAGGCCACCTCAGGTGAAAATCTCTGCATGGTGTGGTCAAGTCCATACATCTCTCCTTTATCAAAGCCCAGGTAATACTTGTTACTGACAGGTGATCCTACATCTGTGTATACTACCTGTCAATAAAGAACAAATCCCAGGTAATACTTGTTACTGACCAGTGATCCTACATCTGTGTATACTACCTGTCAATAAAGAACAAATCCCAGGTAATACTTGTTATTGACAGGTGATCATACATCTGTGTATACTACCTGTCAATAAAGAACAAAACCCAAGTAATACTTGTTATTGACAGGTGGTTATACAACAATGTAAACTACCTATCACTTTTAACTTCATGTACATTCTTCTAAGGGTTTAGAATTGCAATAGTGACGCTCATTTCTGTAACAATATGCAATTATATTCATGTCAGATTATTCTGCCAACTTGGCTGGTGAATATCCTCAGAGAGTCTCTGGTCAAACTTCAATGGCACAACCTTTAAAATACCAAAGTTTTTGTTTATTGAGCAATTTTCTCAGGTGCAACTACTTGACAGCAGAGACAGCTCATAATTGTATATTTAAATGTGCATGAAACAGAACTATGGGCTGGTCTACAATTAATTGTTGGAGGGGGAAGAATCCAAGAAATCAAATTTGGTCGGTAATAGTATGTGAAAATAGTTTTCAACTGATAGGGACTTTATATTGACACAAAAATTATGAAAACCCCATCAATACCTTGTCCTCTAACTGTGGAAACATCTGTAATACTTGATTTAACATCTGACGACCAATAGCATTCTTCAGTCCATCATAGTCACCACCTCTGTGTTTGACTTTCTCCTGTTCCCACCTCTCAAACCAGCTATAGGGACATATTGTTATTATCAATAGATTGGACTTTCCTACAAAATATAATCTACAGTGAAATCCCATCTCTCAAACCAGCTTCGTGGACATTTTATAATTATCAATAGATTGGACTTTCCTACAAAATACAATCTACAGTGAAATCTCTCAAACCAACTACATGGACAAATAGTAATTATCAATAGATTGTATAAAAATAGGAGATGTGACATGATTGTTCATGAGATAGCCATCTACCTAATGATAGTCAAATTAAAACTTCTACAGGTCCCATTAAGGCCTTCAATAATGAACCAAAGTCCATACCATGACGGAAGCTGTAAAGGCCCCCAAATGAATAGTTTCACATTTTGTATTTTTGGGCCTTTAACAGCTTCCCTTATGGTATGGACTCATAGCTGAAGGCTGTAATGGGACCTGTAGAAATTTAAATTCCACTGTCATTTGGTGGATGGCTGTCTCGTGGACAATCATGCCATATCTCCTATTTTTATTTTTCCTACAAAATACAATCTACAGTGAAATCCCATCTCTCAAACTTGCTATATGCCATCATAATTTTTTTGGCTTTCTAAAATATAACTAAAGAAAAAAAGTAAATATGGCAACAAATGCTTTTTAAAATTTGTGGTTTTACATTCTGCATTGAATTATGTATTTTGTGTCAAATTTAATTTTGCAGTTACACAAAATCAACAAAAAATTTGTTCCCAACAAAAAAATGTTACTTTACAGTATTTTTTTTTACCTTTGACCTATGGCCCTAATGGGTTCTTTAACTTTCCATTAATCTCCCATTCTGCAAATTTTGTTCAAAACGGGCAAGGAAAACTCAAATCATTATCTGAAAACCACTTATATCTGTTTGAGTAACAACACTTTTCTGACCTTTCCCAATTAACCTCTAATGAATAGGGTTCTACCTGTTAAATATCTTTGTTCATATAGGGGAATTTACTCCAGTTATCATCAAAATACCTAACAAATGAACAGACAGATGGACAACAAGGCAAAGTGATGACTTTAAATGATCCCTCCTAATTACCTGGAAATCTTTCCTGCCAGGATGGATCTTTAGCTGAAGGAAATGATACAAACATTAAAGGGACCTCTGTCTGGGCAGCATCTTCAACTGACATGTTAATATACTCCTCAGTTACAGCCTCTACATCTGATCTATAAAATACAGGATTGATTGAATTTTGCTTAATGTACAGCAGCAAATATTTCACAAATATTCTGGACGAGAGAGTATTTATGAATGATGATGGACGACTAAGTATTGAACTAGACTGAAAAGCTAAGCCAAATTTTTTAGGTGCTAGCTCTAGAAAGCAACAATTCAAAGTAAGACATGCCACCAGACAGATTGTTTTGACACTTGGCAGACCAGTCTTGCTCCATCATTGCTGTGTGCTTAACAGAGCAGGAGGAAATACCAATTTAATGCAATTGAATTTCTTTGGTTTGACCCAGCCAGGGATTGAACCCAAAAGCTTCTGTCCTCAAGGCACGCATACCATTACACTGTCGAGATGGTAGGTGTTGGGGTATGGATTCTCCTTGATCAAGAAGTATGATTGAGAATCTGAACTGGAAAAGAATACAGGTCAAATTAAACTTACTGTTACCTGCCTGAATTAAAAACAATAGGTGCATCCATTTTGTTTCTAAATATGCTGATAATCAATGGGCACAGGTGATGTAATGGGGCTAACTAAAGTCTTATTAACATGTTTCATGATCAAAAGAGGCTTGATATCAGTCCTGCTAGCATGTTATTTGGACTGATACAAGCTTTCCAAATTTGACTGAATGACATATGCAAAACTGATTTTAATTGTCTTATAAATAAGTGATGCAAAACTGATTTTAATTGTCTTATAAATAAGTGATAAGTACCTAGTAAATGCCCAGATATTCTGCGCTTTAATTCCTAGTTGCTCCGTGGTGCCCTCTAAACCAACAAACATAGACAGAAATGATGTACTCTCTCCTACCTTTTTTATCATTGGATAAATACCTGTAAACAAATAAATCACATGGTTTAAATGTAACAAGAACAACAAACATTATTACACCTCACATAAAATTTCTATGAATTCATTGGCTAGAAAGTGATCATATGACATGAAATAATTTTGATACCAATCGGCAATACCAGTAAATAACCTCACATTTATAGAAATATCTGGTGAATAATCCTAATATTTATCAGCAAATAACCTCCCACTATTGCAAAGTCCATTGAACAACCCTATTCCATGAATAACCTTAAACAACTGTTACATTCAGTGAACAACCCTGCTGTTCAGAAATTAAATAATATTATATATAACTCTCTAAAAGTTTCTTTGGTGTAATAAAGCAGTTACGGGCCATTGAGTCAGTGGATATCAAAATTGCCAATCCCACTATGAATTATTCCCCTTGGGCTACAACCCTCGTGGAATAAGCCATATTAGGGTTGACAATTTTTGATATCAACTTCCTCACTGGGTCTTAACTTAATAACAGACAGCAATTTTATCACATATGAACACTAAAAAGGCATATTTTTTTTTCAAAATGCACTAAAAACTGACATTTTTTCAGGTTTATCATGAAAAGGGATGTAATTGAGAATAAAAAGGATAATATTAAGATAGATATACAATGACAATGAGGTCCAAGAAGCACCTGATTTTATATCCTTTAATTTTCCCTTTGATCCTTTGTCTCTATAAACCTATCATACCTATTATAACCTGGTTTATAATTTTACACAAGCTTTGTACATAATTGTTAAAAATTAATGCACTTACTTGATTTGATAGCGATTTCCTTGGGTAGAAGTCTAAGGAATGTATTGGATACACCAGCGTCTGATATGATAGTGTTAGCAAATAATTCACAAGAGTTATTTCCCTTGCCTACTACAACACCTACAAATCAAACAATAGTATACCAGTCAGCTGGGGCCAGTTGTTTAAAACTTAACCACTTTTGTCAACTTCCAATATTTTCAACACTGTTATTATTTCAAGTCTAAAATTTGGCATGTGGAGACATCTTCAGCACTAGAACTTTAGTCCAAATTTTTACCTAAATATACTGATCCATCACTGATAAACAGGCATTTGTAAAAAGTCATTAACTTTTGAACAACTGGGCCCTGTTGATAAACACATGGGTTGGTTACTCTTTAAAGACCTAATTTCTAAAAGGCAATATTTTATTATTAAATTCACACAGTTTATCTGCATATATGATTATCTCCCTTCTAAATCCATAAAACATTATTACATGTATATCATATAATTTTCCAATCTATTTTTTCAATATGATATGGACTCTTACACTCTTAAGGTCTTAAAAAGAAACCAATATATTAAGGTCTATTAGTTTATCCAGAGCATCGATTATCTCCCTTCTCAATACACAACTTGTATATATCATGTCATTCTGTTTTGTGTATTTGTGATCCATCCATTAAAATATATACACTCTGATAACTTCACACTTATTATCAAGAGAAATTTTATGATGTCATAACTACATAGAGAACTTCTCCCATTCAAAATATTTGCTTTGTATTGAAAATCCGCACTGATGATCTGAAATAATCTATAATTCTACGAAATTATACACATTACATTAAAAAATTATGTTAGCATGTAAATTTTCTCTATCTGCAATCTATAGAAATAAAAGATGTGATATACTATTGTATATGAGAATCTGGCAATTTTTCCTTTCATTGTCCTGTCTAATAATTATTGTTTAAATCAGATGTCTTCATCTCTTACAGTGTATCAAAGTTACAAGTCTACCAGACTTTAGATATTAAAAAAACGACAACAAATATAATTACTGAAATATATATGTACAAGAAAAGCTGGTGCAATATATGGTTAAACTACAGTGCATGAGGCAATAAACTAAGGCAGCTACAAGAATGTTTAAGTATTGTTAGTTCTTTCCTTTATCATGAAGTCTAAACACCCTTCACCATTATACCAGACTCCATAAAAGCCTTTAGCATGTGTAGAATAGTTTAAGTTAGCCCAAAACTCCAATATCTCTAGGATGGCAAATCCCATACATATTATACAACTGGAAGACCATTGACAATTATATAATGTAATTTAGAAATGAAAAGATATTGGGTATATGTCATAGAGACCTCATTCAAAACACGAGCAAAACAGAGGAAATTAACAAATCTTCATCATTTAAAAAACAGGATCCAGAAACTCTCAATACTGTCAATATGTGACAATACAACCTTATAAAACTTACAATAAAATCAAAATACAGAATACTTTATTGACCAATCAAATTGCCCTTAAAAATCAAATTAATCAAACCAATATCATCCATAATATAAAACTCAATTATCTAAACAAAGTAAAACACCTTCAACACCTAATTTTTTCAACCCATTTATGGAATGACAACATCTCACAATAAAGAGCTCCATTTTTACTCAACCATGGAACTTAACTAATAATACAACCAGGAAGAAAGAAAATGAACAACTTGTCTTTTTATTAGAACTCAACACCAACAACTGAAAAATAAGTAATGGCTATACTGGACATGAAAGCATAGAATTATAATTGGTCATTTCATATCATTGTTTGGTAAATATTTCGAAATTTAATTTTCATACAGGAGCCTTCAAAGTTCTGACATCCCTCCCCAAACCCCAACATACAATCAACTCTGAGGACCAATGGACAACTGAGCCCTATTTCATATATCAATCACTAATTTAGCGTGCATGTAGTTTCATTCATATTCTATGGCCTTAACAACCAAAAATACAAGAATCAAAGAAAATCATTGAATAACTGGTCATTTTTATACAATCACATCATATAACAATATCAGCAACTGATATTCCACTAAACTGAGACAAATTAAGAACAACCTGCAACTCGCTCTATTCCTCAATCAAAATTTAGGACATGTATATGCAGACAAAACTAGCTATTACTTGCAAATCTGGGTACATAGGAACAAATGCATGCGGTTACAACAATTAACTCACCTGCCTGTGAACATTGGGTAATGGTTTATATTTAAAATGGCAGGGAAATAGTATGCAAATATTACTAGCCTTAACAGGTATACAAGGACGACAGCATGCAACAGGTCCAATAACTTACCGACAGCAGAGCCCTGGGGGTTGGTCAATATTTTCTGCACAGGGGCTTTAACTAAGACTTTGCCTCCATAACTTTCCAGCTGTTGCACAATTTGGAAAGGTATCTCGCTGGATCCCCCACGGATATAGTATGCCCCCTCAGAATAGTGGTTAAATAATGCTGCATGCAGAATTAAACTTGACAGAGAAGGCATCACCCCTGTAAAGCATCAAATCAAATCAAAATAAAACTACTGTGCGACACTACTTACCACAGGCACTGCCAGAATTATCCGTCAAGATTTTCTGGACAGGTGCTTTTACGAATACCCGCCCTCCAAATTTTTCTATTGTGAGAATAATTTGGAATACTACCTCACTCGGACCACCTCGGATGTAATATCCGCCAGTTACAAAAAGGTTGAGGAGTGCAGAATGTAACAGTGAGGAAGTTTTGGATGGCATCGTTCCTGAAATAAATCACATTCTGTCTGACTTAAATAACATATTAATAGTTTTCATGCTTCCACTTCAATCTATGCTCACATCGGGGATAAATAATATCAATTGTTTTTAAGGTGTTCAGGCCATAATTGAACTCGTGATTATTCAAAATACCCAGATTTTCTATAACAACCTTATATTAAAACATCAAAAATACTGGAAAACTTTAGAAACGTCAATTTTAGGGAAATCTTTTAAATAAAAAAAACAGGTTTACAGAAAAATTTTGACTCAGAAACATTATATTTTTTAGAATTTATGAAGCAAATCACAATTTCCTCTAAATTGTTAAATAATTTTAAAATATTTGAACACCAATTTTATTATGGTCCGGAAAATGTGATATTAGAGCAAATTTCCTTTTACCGGTTTCACTTACAATAGGATTATATGTTGCCTTTTGAATAGAAGATGTAGGGTAT
>JARWCS010364469.1:0-10496 GCA_034783895.1 Geukensia demissa | reverse complement strand
TGAAGAAAAAAGATGAAGAAGAATAAGAAGATGAGAGAGAAAGAAAGATGAGTGTAAAATAGTTAGTAGCAATTTATCCGTCTTTAGACTCTCAAAAATACAAATAAAGTGGAACGGGAGTTGAAAGTAAATAACGTACTACACAAAATTAATGCTCTTAAACCTAAAGTATATATGTGACACAATTTAAAATTTTGTTATTATGCAGGTGCTTGATGGTGTTAACGTCCTACACAATGATTATTTTATTCCTCTTAATGAGAGCTTTTAGTAGAATGTCGACGGATGTTCTCTATGTCTTATCGTTCTCGAGCTAAAAGGGTCTGATAAAGATGGTACAATATGTTTTTTACTTAATTAAACCGTTGTTAGAACAATCGATTTTAAACTAATTACAAAGTACAACGATAACTTATTTTTAAGATAATTCTACTATCAGTTGTCTATAATTGTTAGAAAAGCATTTGCAATTGTTACAGGAAGGCTAAAATCTGTCAATGGATACTAAAAAAATCAATTTAATTTGGGACTATTTGCAAATAATATGCGAGAATAATTGTCGTTTAATCCGCATAAAAAGGTTTAATAACATAAATTTTTAAAACATTATCATTATTAAAATACAAAATTGCAAATGTTAGATAAATATGGAAAATTTAGGTATGCTATATATACATTTCAAGGAGTTACCTCTCATAATTAGCATTAGAATCGAAACATAGTAATCAAAGATTCAAATATAGCAAAAGAAATACTCAAATCCAAAAAATCGCAATGGGAAGCCAAATCCGACGACAGGGGCCACTCCTTTTTTCAATATTTTAGAAATTTAGCAAATGAAGCAAATTTCTGTAACACATTGTTTGATAAATTTCATGTCAGACAAGTCTGAGAACTGGGCTGGTGAATACCCTCGGGTACCAATGTTCCACCAGCAGCGGTATCGACCCAGTGGTTTCAAAATACAAAATTAACAACGTTAGATAAATATGGAAAATTTAGGTATGCTATATGTACATTTCAAGAAGTAACCTCTCATCAGTAGTATTAGAACCGAAACATAGGAAGTTAGATTCAATTATAGCAACAGAAGCACTCAAATCCAAAAAAATCGAAATGGGAAGCCAAATTAGACGGCAGTGACCACTTCTAAGTGCATAAAAGTGATACATTATATAATATCGTCATCGTCATGCCAAAAACTAAGCTGGAGATATCAATCCACACTGCAGTGAGATCGACCAAGTACTAATATCTCTAGTTAATATTACTTCAAAAAACCTAAGGTTCTTCACGTTTTAGCCGAAAAAAACCCGTTTTTTTGTACTTTTCAGTAAAATGATGACTGAATTTCAAACTGCAATACAATTAGATATTAATGTACAAATACAAATTAATCAATGTTGTTAATATTGCTGTGTTGAATATGTATTTTAAGAGCTAACCTCCTAACAGCAGCATTTGAACCCCCCCCCCAAAAAAAAGACAGCTGAGATCAAAATACAAGAAATAAAGTACTCAGGTATTCGTTAAATTAGGGGAAACGTATTTTCAAAACTGTTTATTAATATTATGATTTGTGCAGTGCTGAACACATATATCAATACAAATAGTGACAAATATATAAACCTCCGTCCCGACCATTTACTCCTATTATCTGATGACAGTCTTATTTACTATTTAACTTTTGACCGCCGGTGTACTTTTCTTCCAAAATGAGTAAACCTCCGTCCCTACCATTCCTTCTTATTTTCTGGAGACAGTCTTATTTGAAACCTGATTTTTGACCCACCATGAACAAGTGTTTTTCGATCCCTTCCCTCCTATTTTCATATAGTTGTGTTATGTAAATTTTACCGTTGACCCGCTGTTGGCCTGGTGCTGCTGTATGGTAGACAATATTCTTTTAGTCTATCATAGAGTATTTGTTTTTTTATTGTTTCATATATATTTTTGTTTAAATTTTGTACATATATTAACGTCCTTATTTTCAATCAATTTTCTTTTGAATAGTTCTATACGCCAATCTTGTACAGGTACTTGGAACGACAAAAATATTTTACCTGTCTGAAAAAACAACCCGATCACCATTTTAAATCAGACAGTTACTACCGAAGAAGAGAATCTGTTTCTCGAAATATTTAGATATTATTTTATTATATTTGTATTTTATTTTGCATTTTCTAGACGTTTATAATATTTATATTTGTACTGTATCGTGTTACAACAATGCGACGCTTTTGTAAGAATGTTCGTTGACTATTATTTAGACGTTATTTAATTTCATGTTAGCATGAATCACTACACCACATCCGTCCCTAAAAAGAAGGATTTTCGTGGGGGTAGTGTTACTTGTATCTGTCACGTAGATAGAAGCTTTTAATTAGAACTGAATGTTTCATACACGGTGTTATTGCGTAGGGGGCTTTAAATGCAACGATGTTAGCATAAAAGTCAGCGGTTCTAACCACTTCACTACATCCGTCCCTCAAAGGAAGGATTTTCAGTGGGGTAGTCTTACTTGTATCTGTCAAGTAGATAGAAGCTTTTAATTTGAACTTAACGTTTCATACACGGTGTTATTGCGTAGGGAGATTTAATTAAAAAAAATCTCCAATACAAAATTCCAAACGTTTCGGTCTTACGACCTTCCTAAGCGGAAATTTATTTCAAGTAAACATTGTCTTGGTAAAAAATCAACGTGATAAATTGGAAGACGTTCTAATGTAACGTACGTTCATCCGTTTGTTCAAGGGAAGGTCAACGGCAGAGCAGTTTGGTATTTTAAGTCCTTGAGGTTCATAGGTTTTAAGTTTCTTTATCAAAAAGGCTTCCTTCAGTATTTTTATAAAATCTTTAAATATGGTTTTTATTGTAACTTATATTGACTTTCTTGTTAATAGCTTAGTACGGAACTAAAGGATTTATACTTCTTATAACATTTTCTACTTTCTGTCTACATATAGTTTATATTGGTATTTGTACAATCCATGTTTTCTTTGACTTCTAAAGATATTTAAACACTAAATACAATTGGACGTGTTAAAATTGACACCGCAGTAAAGGAAAACTTGGTTTCCTGACCGGTTGTCTGTGGATTTTTAACTAGCATACATATACTGCGAGTACACTTTTGAGGTCGATACTTTTGTATTATCTTGTATTAAGTTTTAATTATATTTGTATCGATCTCAAGTGTTAAATCCATTTCAACCGTTGTTTATAGTTTGGTTTATTTTTGTTTTGTTATACCACTGCCCCAAGTTAGGGGGAGGGTTGAGCGCTCACCAACTGGTTAAACCCCGCCAAATACTAGTGTGTCTGTCCCAAGCCAGGAACCTGTAGTGCAGTGGTTTTCGTTGTTTTATTAGTCATTTATTGTTATATGTTCGTCATTTTTGCATTAGATTAAGTCGATTGCGGTGTTTTATGTATAGTTTCACATTTTGTGTTTCGCGACCTTTTACAGTTTCCGTTGTGATATGGACTCTGGTTCATTGTTGAAGGCCATAGTGGAGCATGTAGAAGTTTAAATTGTATTGTCATTTGGTCGGTGGCTGTATCATGGACAATCATGCCACTCCTATTTTTATACTTCGTTTCTCTGTATATGGTATCACCATAAACTCTCCTTATTACTATTACGCGGTAATTATTTACTGAGTGGTCTTTCTCACATAAATGTTTCGCAATCGGATCCGTAATTTTTCTCGTTCTAATTTTTGAAAAATTCAGCAGCATGCATTGGTAAAAAGTATCCCCGGTTTGACCGATATAAATGTTTTTGCTGCATTTTGTACAAAAAAATACAATAAATAACACCCACGGATTTACAGTTGATTGATCCTTTGATCTTAAATTGATTACCGTCATTGTCGAAAAAAAACATTATTTTCAATTAAGTTTTTGCATAGGGCACAGTTTTTGCCACAACTTTTGCATCCGTATTCCGTATAATAAAACATTCGGTTATGATTCTTATGAACCAAAATGTCCATAATGCTTTTGTCCCGCTTAAAAGAAACTATCGTGTTTGGTTGAAAATTGTCTTCACTTTCTTAGACTGGTGAATAAGTATTCCCATGTTTTTCCGTAAAATATCATGTATGTTCGGTAATGCGTCTGAAAACGTGAGAACCAGCGGAACTCGATTATTTTGTTTCTTTCTATTGTATCAAAGAAGATCGCCTCTGTCCATTTTATTCTCTGGGGTTGTTTCTCTACGTTATTTCCTTTGTAACTCCGGTTCTGTAGATGTCGTTTTATTTCGTTTCTGTACGTTTCGTAATCTGAACAGATGCGTCTTGCTCTAAAGATCTAAATGCTTGTTTTCATTTTTTTCACTTTAATTGTAATTTTACGTTGTTTTTCTATTATAGAAGAAAAGACTTTCAACAAAAGTAAAAACAGATTAACAATATATGAAATCATGCTTAAAAGAATTGACATCAAAGACTTTAAGAGTGTTAAATTTTGGTTAATAAACGGAAAATACTGCAAATGTCAAATATTTTTACATATGAATTTAGTCAAAATTTTTCTTTAAACCAAATTGAAAACCTATAAATCACATTTCAAAAATTAATCTCACTATCAATAGATGTAAATATATCAAATTATAATTTAAGTTTTATTTTACAGCAAATATTTAAATCATTTAAATGATTTTTTTAAATCTATTAAATTTGCAATAACATATTTTTTTTTTATACAATACAATTGTTAATTCATAGTAATGAAGTAATACTCTCGTCAATTTAAGAAAGATTTGAAATATTATATCAATACCAGGAAACGTCTTATCTGGAATAATTCAATTTTTATGAAGAAAAAGTATTCAGCTTATAATATTTATGTTCAAAAAATGAAAATGTTATAGGAAATTTAAACTAGTAGTCAGACTTTCTCCTGTGTAGTTAAAAACTTCATACATAAGGTAAAATCAGAAACCTAAGACATACCAAAATTAAACTGGCAAATTTCGTTTTTTAATTTTTTGTCGACTCATCTGGTTGAACGAATTCCATTGAAAAGATGTTTAATGCGAAATTGAAAAGTAGCCCTTATTTTAATTGGAATATTTTAATTTATATGTGTATCTTCAAATTATTGCTTCCGTATTTATTGCATTTCTCATACCGTATTTATTACGTTTTTCATATCGTATTTATTTACGTTTTTCATACCGTATTTATTGTGTTTTTTAATTTGTATTTGCATTCGGAATCAACAGGATTTATCTTAATATATTCGTTGGAAACAATTCTATGAACGTGACCCTCACGCATCTCATCTCTAGTAACGTTGATTCTATTTGTTCTATTCAATTATATGTATTTCTGCTGGATATTTGTGGTAATGTCCAACCCTTGAATATATATTCATAAGTATTTGTGAAATGTTATAAAAGCACTGTTTTTGGACATTCTAATTGTATAAATTCTTCTTCTTTTTAATAACCGTTTTACACAATTATTTCTAGAAGTTAATCGTTTTTTTAGACTTCAGATTAAAATTTCGTTGACTTTGATGCTATTGTAACTTTTTATTATTTTCATTTTGTGTTATATGCATTTATTTGTATTTTTAGCTTTTTTAGCGTTTGTCAGGAATAAAACCTGATGTTTATAACAACGACTCTATTTGTCCCTGACTGACTTTACTCTATCTGGGTCCTCGCTTTCAGAACTACTTTGTTTAGGGCAATAGGCAAAGCGTTAGTTATTACTACTTAAGGCTAAAGGAAAGATTGAAAATGTTTAATTTACATACTTCTAAATGAATAGAATTAGCTATTCATGAATGTTAAAAACCGCCTCAGATTTGTAATGAATAGCATGCTCGGATCTAGTGCAGAAGGCCGTGGGTTCGATGGCAGGGTCTATCCAATGACATTAAAATTGACATTTGCTGCTTCTTTGCTAAGCATGCATCACTAAGGAGTAAGAGCAAAGACTGCTCGGTCCAGAGTCAGAAAAATGTGTCTGGGTAAAGTGGCATGTCTTCCTGTGGGATGTTGTTTTCGTGAGGTAGCACATTCAAAATCCGACTCAACGTGTCGGTCTAGTACAAAGTAGGGTTCTTCATCATCATCATTCATTAATATGATCTCGTCCTCAATATGCATGGAATATTTGCCCCTGGGCGTGTAGCAACATTCAATCAAGCAATCATTAATGTTAAAAGGTAATTATTCCGCCTTGGTTGTGTCAGTGAGCTTAAAACCAATGTATTTCTCAATTACCGTAATATCTTAAATCTTCGGGTGATATATGACTTTAGACTGGCTTATACACTCTATATTTTGGAACGTTTAAAATCATTTTTGAAGACACTAAACAAATGAACCATATGTTAAAGGTAATATGCAGGGTGTAGCAGCAATTAGCTCGCCGAGCAACAGCTCATATACATTGCCACCTACTAGTAAAACCAAAAAGTGAAACTTTTGTTGCAGTTTATTCATAATCATTTACGCACTGAAAATTTTGTTGAAATTTGTAAACATGGGTTGCCATTACTAATTCTTAATGATATTGGTGAATGTGTGCTAAAATTATTTATTATAATCTGCAAGCTAATCATAAAAAAAAACATATTTTTGATAAAGCGCACCATGAAGATCTCCTTTTTGGATTTTGGATCGCAAATAAATTGCTAGTATCGTCGTCGTATGAAAACCATGTCAAAAAACACTATTTAACCCCTGAATAATATAAGGATTTGCAGAAATCATTTTAAGGAATGAATGAAGACTGAAAACGCAGTGTAATCTAGATGTAATGTTACAAATTTTAGTTTGTCCTGCAACACCGAAAACTCAGCGGCATGTAGACATAATTGTACAAAGAAGAATAGTCTGTATATATGTACCATTTGTCATAAATACGTTTAATTTAATAATTGAAAACTTGATTCTAAGATTTACGACAAACGTTATGATTTCACTTTCAATATTGTAATCATCTTAATCGTCCCTCCTAAAATCTTAGGTCGCCATCACGAATTAGTTGATCCATGTGGTATCTGTTATCTCAACTAGTAAAGGACCAGTTACCGGTAATATAAAAATAAGTTGACCTCTTCTCGAATTAACTTTATTCCGGATTTGAGTTTGAGGATTCCACGATTGGTGCTGCGTGAAATACAGGGGAAGTTTATCCTTCATGAGCACCTGATGCCACTCCTAGTTTGTAAAGGAGTTCGTGGATTCCAAGCCTTTGTTCGTAATGTGTTTTATTTTCTAGTTTGCTTCAAATTTGTCGTGTCTCTTTGAACTATGAATTTTAATCTTCCACATGGGTTTTCTACACTGGACACTTTACATTTAAATCAATCATTGGTAGATAACTGTTACATTTGCTTAGATTTGTCATTCAATTTTAAGAACCTATGTCAATAGCCGAAAACAAACTTTGGTTGTTTGTACTGTGTTCTGTAATGAATGGCTTTCTTTGTGGCAAACATACCAGAAATGTATGAAAATGAAAAGTTTCTCCAACTAGCAAACTATGAGTTAGCATATTCAGAAGCATAAAAAACCCTTGCAATAATCTTGCAGATTGTTTACTGCATGATTGGAGAAATGATATATAATGACGATTCTGTTCGTTTCTGTCACGTAAATATAAGGCAATTATAAAGACTTACATCAAAGCTTTTGGCTTCGATCTTCGCATTGCGATTTAGTAATTCTATCACCACTGGTAAATGACCTGTTGCTGAGGCGATGTAAAGTGGAGTATCGCCCGACAAGAGCAAAATTACATATTTGAAATTATGTCAAATTCTTTTCGCTCGATCGACCTAAATTGACTTAACATGAAATGTAATTTTGAACACTTATACAGGATAAAACATTTTGAACATGATAAACAAAAATCCTCCAGCATCAACGCATTTATAAAAATATTAAAATCTTTAGCAAAGAAAGCATACATTATAACACAGCAAAAATATTCGAAAAGTAGGCACTTTTTATGAACGATTACTGATTTCCACCAACATTGAGAAATTATGTCATTAAAATTCCATTACCATTCATACATACGTGTCTAACTAGATCAAATGCAAATATA
This sequence comes from Geukensia demissa, assembly GCA_034783895.1. Classification (NCBI taxonomy): domain Eukaryota; kingdom Metazoa; phylum Mollusca; class Bivalvia; order Mytilida; family Mytilidae; genus Geukensia; species Geukensia demissa. The sequence goes on along the minus strand of JARWCS010364469.1, from coordinate 2,418 downwards.
GGTATTTCTTGATATGATGGAAAAATGGTTGAAAAGTCAATTGTTTTTATTGGTAGTAGTGATATTTCAAATAACACAAGACTACAATGAAAACAAGCATGCCGATAAAATATTTCAATGACCTTTGTGATGTTTTAGTACAGACCGGTACATTTGCAACATAACACGACAGTTGTGGTCATGAAAAAGAGTCAAAAAGCGTATCTTAATTGCACTTCTAGCAAATTTTAGATCAGCTAGATGTGGACATATGACCACTTTCATGTGCACTTGAAAGTGGCCACGGTCACGCAAGTGATCACATTGCCACGAGTAGTAGCTGTGACAGTGGTTATCGTGTTCACGCTGAGTGGTCATCGTGTCACTCGGATTTTTACACTACTCTGTGTACAATAATATTAATCGATATATACAACATTTACATTTTTAATAGTACGTTTTTATGCAAACTTATTCAATTTTTTCATAAATCTTTTGGATCATATAGAAATCCTATAGAATATTAAATGATCTTGAATTAGTTTTTTTTCGGGTCGACAAACAAGCATTTTTCAGATGAAAAGCGATGACGAGTATAATTCTGAATTTTTAATTTTTATTTACATCCAAGACCAGTCACAACGTAACCAGAAGTAAAAAATATAGAGCACACAATGACTGCTAGACGTGGTCATCATGAACATTTGAAGAAGAAACTATCATTTAAATAACAGAGACTGTTATGGTGAATAAATATGCGTTAAAACTTGCTGATGTTTTTACCTGATTAAAATTAAAAGTCGCATACGTTGTTTAATACATTTAACGTAGAATTTCTGTAAACAATGTCTATTAAAATATTTATTTAGTAAACTATTTATTTTATCGGGTTTTGCCGTTAAGCATCGACAATTTCTTCTTTTAGTCGTAAAAAATATGTTTGGCATTCTAGGTCGTGATTTATATTATATCTAAACTAACCATTATTGGAATATTGGGAAAGGATAAAAAGTGTAAATCTCTGTGAAAGTTTTGGCTGCAAAGCATAAACAATTTTTAAGAGAGTGAAAGTTCTCATATAGCGATCGTATGATCGTGTAGAGAGTTGATTTTGACCTTCAAACTTCTATCTATGTCCCTCTACGCACGGGACTATCGCAAGGATGTATTAGATCGCTTATGAATAATTGATTTAAGATGTCCTATCTAAATATTTATTTAACTAATAAATTTGATAGCAACCTATTCAAAACATTTAAAACAATGTGAACGAAACATATTTAAAAGTATATTACGTTCCTACTATAGTGTCTCGGACAATAGCTGACAAGAACGATTTTGATTGCTCGATATATTATTGGAGGGGTTAAATAAGAAGTGAAAACAATTCAATTGACAGGTACTTACACTGGCAAATCTTTGGTCTCGTGAGACATTTTATTACTCAAGACTGATAGAAATCTGTAATATCTTTAAGTTGTCGATATTGGAAAACCAAAATATTTTTAAATGATTCCTTAGGACAAATCAAAATGAGCACACTATTTGTTTTAAGTATTTCATTGTCAATTTTTTATATTGAATTTATTATATAGAGACGAGGATTGAATGTCTACTTCAGGTAATAGGACATTAGGTTTTAAAAATTGTTTTTTCTACATTGTTTTTAACACAGCAGGCGTAATTTAAGACACCAGTTAATATTTCGACTTGCTCATAATCGATACTTTATTATGCTACTCTACGAATTTTTGTCTATTGAATTTGATTGCTTGCCTCGAGTGCGGTAAAACTTATAGCGGTCGCTAAGCACGCAACACTTGGAAGTAAGCGTCAGAATAATGTGTCTGGGTAAAGTGTCTTCCTGCAGACTGTTGATTTCTTAAGCTAACACGTTAAAGATCCGCCTCAGCGTATCAGTCTAGAGCATAGCATAGCTCATTGATTATCACCTATTTATATGCTCTCGTTCTGAAAGGGCATGAAATATAAGCCAGAAGAACATTAAGCATAATCAAATCAATCAATAAATATTTGTTTGTTTTTGTTTGTTTGATTCGGGATTAACGCAACTTTCAGTAATATTTCAGTCATATCGAGGCGGTCAGTTTTACTGGTGCAGGAAGATGGAGTACCCGGTGAGAACCACCGACCTTGGGCAGGTAACTGACAAACCTTATCGCGTGCGATGCGAGTTGAACGCAACCGGTTTTTGTATGGTATAAACCCAGGCGAGAACTCACGACGTATAGGTGATAGGATTCAGTGATCTGTACAGGTAATTTAAATCAACTACCTAGACCACTCGGCCACCCAGGCCACTCTATAAATGTTAAAATGATTTTGGAAAACCTGTTTTACCCCATATTCCTGCTAAACCTTGAAATCGTATTCAAATTGGGCGTATTATGTTCGCGGGGCTTTTTTCTCATAAGTTTC